>CM035219.1:9514584-9525838 GCA_020233015.1 Callinectes sapidus
ACACACACACACACACACACACACACACAAGGAAGGAAGGATAGAAGGGGAGAGAATATTAACTTACCAAACATTAAACAAATGGAAACGACGGTGGTGACACACACACACACGCACACACACTCACACACACACACACACACTCACACACACACACTCCCCTCTCCCTCTCTTCCCTTCTTTACACCAATGGTACCGCTCTCCCTCCCTCCCTCTCTCTAACCTTATTCCTGATCACCTCTTGTTTACTCTCCTTTCCTCACTCCTCTTCCTTCCCTCACTCCCTTTGTTCTCACACCTCTGCCTGTCTCCTTCTTAACCATCCACTTATCACCCTACCTCCTCCTCCTCCTCCTCTTCTTCTTCTTCCTCCTCTTCTTCTTGTTCTCCGTGTTGCTCTTTGGTTTATCATTTACTTCTGCTTCTCTTCTTCTTTCTTGCTTTTTACTGTTTTTATCATCTCTTTTTTCTTATCTCTCTGCATCATTCTCTTCTCTTCTTCCTCTTGTTCTTCTTTTTGCTTTTAGTAGTGTTTTATAATTCATTTCTTCTTTACTTTATTCTTGCTTTTCGTGTTGTTTTTAATCATCTTTTTCTCTTCTTTCTTGTTGGTTTTTCTTGTTCTTGTTTGACGTAATCGTTGCTCTTCTTCTTTCTTTTTTATTCTGTTCTTCATTGTTTTCTTTTGCTCTTCCTCTCTTCTTTTCATCATTTCTTCTTCCTATTCTTTCTCCTTTTCTTCTTCCTATTCCTTCTCCTTCTCTTCTTCCTGTTCTTCCTCTCTGTCTCTCAATGATCCTTCTCCTTCTTCTACTGTTCATTGCTTTGTTCCTCCTCCTCCTCCTCCTCCTCCTCCTCCTCCTCCTCCTCCTCCTCAAGGAAACACCTAGAGGAAAGTTGAGGAAGGTAAAGGGAAGGAGGAAAATTCAGCCTGAAGGGGAAGAAGGAAGCGAGGGAAGATAGGAAAGGAAGAGTACAGAAAGAGGAAGAGGAGGAGGGAAAGGCCTGAGGGAAGGAGGAATAGAGGAGGGAGGAGAAAGTTACAGAAAGAGAGGAAAGAAAGGGGAAGTAAATATACTGAGAGGAAGGAATGTTAAAGAGACGAGACACAGAAAGGAAGGAAGGAAGGAAGGAAAGAAAGAAGGAAATGAGAGGAAAATTGAATGTACATTAGAAAAGATATGAAAGAAAAAAAGAAGTAATTAAGGAAAAGAAAGAAAATAATGAAGGGAGTACATACAAAAATAGAAAAAAAGAAAAAAAGAAAAGTAAAAATAATAAAGAATTTAATAAAAATAGAAAATAAAGAAAAAGAAATGAAAAAAGAAAAAGAAACATAATGAAAACGGAAAAAAATGAGAATAGAAGAAAAAAAAGAAAAAAGAAATACATAAAACGTAAAATAGTTAATAAAAAAATGGTGAAGGAAGAAGTGAAGGAGTGAAGGAGTATTTTTTCCTTCCCTCCACTTCTGGCAACACTGCACAGGTGGAGTGGATTGGCAACACCTTTGTGGAGGGTCCGTTCCACCTAACTTGGCGAAACGGTGTCAGATTTTTTGTTCTTTTTTCCTTTTTTTATCGGTCGTGTAATATTTCACAAGGTTTCTCTCTCTCTCTCTCTCTCTCTCTCTCTCTCTCTCTCTCTCTCTCTCTCTCTCTCTCTGCGCTTCCTTCTTTCATTCCTTCTTTCATTCCTTCAATTTTACTTTCTTTCCTACTTGTAATCCTCTTCATTTTTCCTCTTCCTTTCCTTCTCTTTTCCTTATTCCTCTCTTCGTGTGTCTGTTCTTTAATTCTTTCATTTTTCTCAATTTTTACATTCTCCCTCACACTTCTCTTTCTTTTTTGTCTTATTTCTTTGTTTTATTCAAGTTTTCTATATCGATTTGATGAAATTCAGATTATTTTATTTCATTCTTCTTTTCTCCTTTCATTTATCTCTTTCCTGCATCATCTTCCACTTTTCTTCCTCCTTTACTTGCTTTCTTTCTTATTTTCTTTCGTTTTTTCATGTTTTTGTAATATCATTCCTTCCTTATTTGTTTACCTCGCTTATTTCCTTCCTTTTTAATCTTTTTTTTCCTCTCCACCTTCTTTTATTTATTTCTTTATACCCTTCCTCCTTCTTTTCTTCTCTTCTTTTTTTATTTTCTTCTTCCTCCTCCTATTCTTAAAAAAAACACAACATTTCAAACGTTTACCTCAATTCTAAGGGACTACAAGTTTGCTGCTGCTTTGTTCTTCGTTTGTGTTCCTTTTTGTCATGCAGTGGAAGAGTTGATTGGCTTCCGTTCATCGACACGAATTCAGAGGAAAGAGAGAGAGAGAGAGTGAGAGAGAGAGAGAGAGAGAGAGAGTGACTGAAGGTGTTTGTATGTTGTTGTTTGCATAACCCCTTTGTAATCCTGTGTAATCCTCCTCCTCCTCCTCCTCCTCCTCCTCCTCCTCCTCCTCCTCCTCCTCCTCCTCTTCTTCCTCCTCTTTCTCGCACCCCTCTGTTCCTCCTCTCTTGCTCTTCATTCTCTTCCTCTTCCTCTTTCTCCTTCTCATGTTACTCCTCCATCTCTTGTCTCCATTACACACATTCTCTCTCTCTCTCTCTCTCTCTCTCTCTCTCTCTCTCTCTCTCTCTCTCTCTCTCTCTCTCTCTCTCTCTCGATACATTTGTTATCTTTAGTTAATTCAGACATGTACTTCTACTCTTTCTCTCGTTCTCATCTATTTTCTGGCAGGTGAGCGAAGGAACAAGTGTTTGATATGCGTATACATGTATAACTTATATAGTCAGATAAGCACGACTATCGAGGTGCGTGTGGGTGTGGTGTGCGTGTGCGTGTCTGAGTCTGTGTCTGTGCGTGTGCATGTGCGTCTGCGTCAGCGTTTGCGTCTGCGTCTGTGTCTGTGTCTGTGTCTGTGTGTGTGTCTGTGTCTGTGCGTGTACGTGTGTGTATGCTGGCACATTTGATATAACCACTCCATATATAAGAAGAATAAAAACAAGATAAAAAAACATGTTTGCGTGAGTGATGGCACAGTTAATATAACCATTGTACATATAAGAAGAATACAAACAAGAAAAATACATGTGATATAAACAATTCCCATAAGGCGACCAGAAACAATGTAGTAAGCAAAGAGAGAGCCTCGGCGCCTGCACATTATCCCATCACTCACTCAAACAGCCCCAGAAACCAGGGCAGTCAGGGCGGCAACATAAATACACGAGAACACACCAACCTGCATCGATACGGAAAGGAAAGAGTACCAGACGTGAGAGAAATGGCAGGTGTTGATCGATGTCGTGTTAGTTATACATGATAGGCTCAGATGAATCAAAGAGGAATGGTACGAGTATATATATTTTTTTGTTCTTGGTATTTTTTTTCGTTTTGCTCTTCTTGTTCTTGTTCTTATTTTTTTCTGCTTCTTCTTTTTTCCAGCCTCTTCTTGGAATAGTATATTTTTCTTATTGTTTTCGTTATTTTTGTTCTTTTTGTTCTTTTGTTCTTGTTCCAATGTTTTTCTGCTTCTTCCTCTTCCACCCTCCTCCTCCTCGTCGTCCTCTTCGACCTCACTCTCCTTCAAATTACTCTGCTCTTCCTTTTCACTAATTTAACAGCCATTTTTCTAGTATTGAGTTGCAAAGTCCTTGTCTAACTATCACCAGTCATGAAAATATCTTTAACTTCGCAACTTCCACTCAAGATGAGACTGAAAAGTTCTCACAATACTGAGCTAAAATAAGAGATAAGGGAGGAATGTATGTAACCAGCATAGATGAGAGATATGCCAGAAGAAAAGAGTAAATTTGGATATTGGTTGTGATAATGAGAATGGTATTAATGATAAGGAGAGCGGCAAAGGTGAGAAAACGGATGTGTGTAGGTGAGAATGAGACAAGTGAGTGATGGTGATAAGGACTTTGCCTAACGCCTTCCTGTGCCCTGATAACACTGCCCACACACACACACACACGGTCATGGTTAAAGATCCGGTAACCTTATCTACCTAGTATTTTGCGTTTCCCAGTCTTAATATCCTCAGTTCACATTTCTATCGCCAATTTTGGGTATAATTAGACGATTTTATTGACATTAAGAAGAGTTTGTGGAGATAAGAAGATTAATGGCCAGAGTCTGTGCTATTCTAATCCCGTATGAGTTTAGAGAGCTGTATAAAATCGACAAGTAATAAGCAGAATAAACATGAAAATGTCCCAGTAATAAAAGTTTAATACCTTGATCTGCTATGAATCTACTGATAATAACGTTTACTTACAGTCGGTCAGCGATGTATCATTAAATACAAATAAGGAGATAGCAAATCCGACTGCATAGAACCATATAGCAGGGAAATATGAAAACTGCACATAATTTCACAAGCATAACAAAGATGTAGAGCGCGACTGAAGCTAACATTACGTACATGTCCACAGGGTACCTTTTTCGTTCCTTGTTATCCATGGAAATGAAACTGTGTCATCGTCTTTTTTTTTCAGGCAAGCCCCTTTACACACAAAGGCACGCAGTTAGTGACATTAGGTTCCTGGACCTTCCTTGCCATTCTTATTTGAATTCTGAATTTTTTTTTGTGTCATTACGAGGTGCTTTAAGGTAATTTTCGGCCTTAAATTAACTTTCGTCGTATCTACATTCCGTGTTTTATTATTTTACTTTCTTTTCTATGTTTATATATATATATTCTCTAGAGGAATATATATATATCTATATTATATATATATATATATATATATATATATATATATATATATATATATATATATATATATATATATATATATATATATATATATATATATATACATAAAATTTATATTTATTTATTTTTTTTTCTTGCAAGGACTCTTTTCGCTATATAACACTTTGTCTTATCCATTTTTTTTCTCGTCTTATTTATTCTCTTTTGCTAGGTTATTATCTCAAATCATGCATGCATCGCCATCACAATTATCATTTTTCTCTACCCATTCTTTTGTCTTTCTTTCTCATCGTAATGTATTCCCTTCTCTTCATAATAATTTTTTATAATATTTTTTATATCAATTGTTATTATAACCCTCATTCCTGCCTTTTCGCAATTATAACCTTTTAAATTTCATCTCATTAAAACCAATTTTACTTGATTCTTTATCCTTTGTTTTCCTCCCGTCAGTCCTTCCACCCTCTTTTCTAATATTTCTTTCTCTCTTTTTCCCCTAAACCAAACTTCCTTCTTTGTTTAATCTTGATTGTTTATTATTGGAATCGAAGATGGATAAAGCATTATAGAAAATAATCACAGGAAATTCTTATGTCCTCACTAAACTATTTCCTTCAGCTAAACACATTACCCGATTTTTTATGGAAGGACACTGTGTTTGGAGAAAAAAAAATAAATGAATAAATTAATAAAGAGAGAATCAGTAAAAACCTCCGCCTTGAAGGAATGAAAATTATCTTAATAGAATAATAACTTACTGCTAAAAGGCTTGATGAGTTTAAGCCAAGGAGGACTCGGCCGGCTCTTTGCTGTGACGAAGCTCAGGGGATCGTTGTAGTATATCCTGGTGAAGTCCACGCTGAAGATCCGCTCAAGAGTCAAGGAGAGAACGAGAGAAAAGTTGGCTCTTCGAAACTCAACATCCCCAACGACACCAACCCAGTGGCCCTGTGTAGAGGAGCAGTTACGTAGAGCAGGTTAGGTTAGGCAGTGAGTCATGGAAGGATGTGTTAATGTAGTTTAGTTTAGTTAATTAAATGAGTGTGTGAGTTAATCAGTCATTCAGACAGTCAATCATTCTCTCACTCACCCATTCAATTAGTTTGTTAGGCCAGTTCATGTTAAGTCAGATGACGTCAGGTGAGATCGTTAGTGCAAAGACAACAATTACTCTATACTCACGTCAAATCATATTTCATTTAACTGGATAATCCTCATTGATGTACACAGTAACTGAGATTAAACACGATTAAGTTAATAGTGTTAGTGCGATTAAAATGTTGTAAAACTCACATGTAACACTCCTCTATTCTGATAAGTGGCCTTGTTTGATGCGTTAATTGAGATGGCTAATTCCGCGTTATGAATGTGTGGGGTAATTGGTCGTAAATCAGGGCGGGCGTTCAATATAAAGAGAGTCATTACTGCTCGTCATCTCAAAACCACTCGATAACAAGCACGACGTGCTGTGAGGGTATTTTTTTCTTGTCGTGAACCATGAACTGCATTCTTTAGCACTTCTGATTTTCCATCTGGACTGCTTTTTTTGCTTTTACTGGAATGTATATATATTTTTTAAGAGATTAGGAGTGGTTCTAGTGTTTATTTGATGAGGATTCTTATTGTCAATAGAAAAGTATCATCTTAACCTGACTATTCATCCTCTGACTTCAAAATGGTAATTAAAAAAATAATAGTTTCAGAATACGAAGTGGTGGGAAAAAAAAAAAATCTATTGTAAATGTGTTATACGCCCTTTGGGTATGATTAAACCTTCACAAGACAATTCGTGTATCGATGTTTACGGTAAATTATCAAGACATCCTTCATCATCAACAAGTGGATGACGACGCGACAAAAATCCGTAGCAATCATTCTTTCGTATCAGTCATGCAGGAGAACGAATATTTATGACTCCGCCTCGTGTCCAAACTTTATGGGGCAATTCTGACGTGTTGCTGTTTAATGTGGCTGTGCTGGTGAAATATAGTGTTCCTGCGCCTTAAGTCAGTCTTACGGCCTGGCAAGGAGCCAAGCGTATTTCGAGATGGATGGCTGAGAAGTGACAACAGACTTATTGGAGTAAATAAAAGAGGCACAAGTCGCACTTGTCCTTCATGATTATCGAACACACTTCTTCCGTGACGTTTATTACTAGTCTTTTGTCACCGGTTATTTTTTCTGACTCTCTTTGCATAGGAGAAGAAAAGTTGTCTTGTTGGTATATTAATAAGGACTAATTGTGCTATGTCACCTATTCATACGTGAACGAAAGAACAAACACGCACGAACACGCATTATCACACACACACACACACACACACACACACACACACACACACACACACACACACGCACATGACTAGTTGGTTTCTTTATAATTGAGTAGCACCATGCCAAGTTACGTGTCACCCAATGCCTCATGTCTCGTCAATACAGAAGCTAAACGATGTCGTGACTAGATAAATGATAACCAAATGCATAATTAGTACTCTCGTCAGCTCTTTGTCAAGGAAGTAATATGGTGGCAAAAGGAGATGGTGAAAATGTGATGACTGTGGAAAGAGGTGAAAGGAGAACACAGTGGAAGTTGTATATGTATTTCTATGACCGGTTTCGCTGATGGCTTCTTCAGGGGAGTATATCAGCGTGACCGATCGGGAAATAAACTCAACTTCCTTCCACTGCAGTGTTTTCCTTTCACCTCCTACCACATCCTGTCAGACGCTTGTATTCTGAAACACTTCCGTGGCAAATGAAGATGGTAGCGACAAACTCTTACTACGCTATAGTAGATAGCGCGCGGGCACACACACACACACACACACACACACACACACACACACACAACAGTTGCATGACATGATATGTATGGTACATTTTGCAGTGTGTGTGTGTGTGTGTGTGTATGTGTGTGTGTGTGTGTGTGTGTGTGTGTGTGTGTGTGTGTGTGAGCGTGCCATTACTCACGTCGTCCTTCAGATAGCCCCACAGTCCGTCCTCAGGCATCACCAATTCGTAGGTGAAATTGAGCGTGTCTGCAATCACCTCCAGCATGAACACGTCCAGCGAGGGCTTGGGAATCACCACCCTGGAGCCCCGCACCTTCGAGTAGTCCGTGAAGGGGCGGAAGTCGAGCGTCACGCCTCTCAACTTCGTTCCGTAAAAGTTTTTCATTTGTTCTGGGAAAATATTGTCAGTATTATCAAACCCTTTCCCTCTCTCCCACCTGTTAATGACGAGGACCTGTGTGGATCCTGACGAGTGGAAAAGCTGGCGAATCATGATCTTATATGAGGCTTTTCTGGGGTCGGTCTTCACTAACGCCGCTACGTTTTCCTGGTCAATCAGTCGCTCGTCGAGAAGGAAATCATGTGCCTCAGACTCATTGAAGAACTGTATAATGAAATAGCGTGTGAGTTGCATGTTGGAGGAATCTGTGAGGAACGGCATGAGACTTGAATCAGGAGGACGTGTCATCACGAAAGTGAAACACGAGAAGAGAGTCACTCGTTCTGTGTTTTTGTTGATGTAGTCAATAGTATTCTTTCCTTCTTTGGGATCAAGATTGAGGTGTGAGTGCCTCCACGGCTGCTGGTGGAGGGTGTTGTCACTTACCACCACCCACAGACATTGAGGCGTGTACTTGTCTGCCAGCAAGTACATGACCTTTGCTAGATTTTCGTCAGTAATATCTGCAGACTCGATAACTTTCTCCGCTGTGTCGCTTCTGAAACTCCCCACGGCAAAGTGATTCAGTAGAACCGGCAGGAGACAAACCACTACCTTCCCATGCATAGTGAGGCCGTGAGGGCGTCGATGATGGAAAAGGAAGAATGAGTGGAGTGAGGGGAATCCATCCGTTCCCCTTGGTAGTACGCCAGAAACAACGAAGACCTGAGGAATAGAAACGACTTATATCCCCGCCCAGTGCCTCCCGTCGACTGTAATATTGAGACGGCAGGTTCCTTCAACTCCACACTTTCATTCGTAATCGATCAGGACTCCACTCTGATATCCACGGACAAAAACATGCTCGAACACTACAATTGAATGTTTCCCAACTTTCATCATCGCGCCACTGATCTGGAATGAAGGAAATGTGAGTTAATGAAGGAAAAGAATGGAAGTGGTACCTTACTGCTAGAATACAAATATCACAGGTGCGCAGGGATGCTGGTTAATAAGTTATATCTTCCACTGCGTGTGAGATTTACGTAAATTTACTCAAGCTCGGTGTGTTTTCTGACAAACACGCAAAGACTGATTCCTGCGGTTGATTTTGTTTCTTTCATGAGTGAAAAAAAGAAAGAGGAATGAAAGTTCGTAATTGGATTAAGAAAAATGCAATTCATCTGCTAATGCTCTTTTCTATAGCTATGCAAGGAATACAAATTCACAGGAAAAAGAATAATAATAATCACATGGACAAAGGAGAGAAGAAAATAGATGAGAAGAAAATAGCTGTCAATATAGTATATAGAAAGTCAAAACCATCGAAAAAGTGGAATAAATAAAGCAGATACATAAAAAAATGAAGCAGGAAAGAAAAGAATCGGTAATCATGTCAATGCATACATAGCAAGGCCATTGTTTGAACAGCAGTGTTATGCAAGACTTCCAAATCACCGTTCCTGGTAGGTGTGATGACCGGAAAAATATATAGTAGTAGTAGTAGTAGTAGTAGTAGTAGGAGGAGGAGGAGGAGGAGGAGGAGGAGGAGGAGGAGGAGGAGGAGGAGGAGGAGGAGGAGGAGGAGGAGCAGGAGGAGTAGTAGTATTAGTAGTAGTAGTAGTAGTAGTAGTAGTAGTAGCAGTAGTAGTAGTAGTAGTAGTAGTAGTAGTAGTAGTAGTAGTAGTAGTAGTAGTAGTAGTAGTACCAGTAGTAGTAGTAGAAGTAGGAGTAGTAGTAGCACTATAGCAAGCGGAGAATTAGGAAAACGAAAGCTAAGAAGAGGACGATGACGATAATCAAAGCAAGGAAAAGGGGGAAGGAAAACAAAAACAATAACCAGAAGGGGAACAAAAATACAAGAGAATAAAGGGGGATGAGACTGATAACAAAAAGACAGACGATAACAAGAACCAAGAAAAATAGGAAATATTACACGTATATACGGAGAGTAGAAGGCAGTACAGTATAGTGGCTTGAGAAATATGGGAAACGAACATAACAGAGGCATGCCGTGTACTTATAATGACAAGGAACGAGACGTGTGTTTTTAAGGCAATAACAGGAACGAAAGAGGGGAGGCAGATGTGTGTGTGTGTGTGTGTGTGTGTGTGTGTGTGTGTGTGTACCCTATCATCTTGGTTCCCATCGTTTCACTCTTACTATTAATGTGCTCTGGCAACAACGGCATTCCTTCATTACTTCAGCCCTTTTCTTTCTTTCTTTACCTGAACACGTGCAGCATTGTTAGAGTATTTCAGTGTAGTAGCTTTCACTTCTGCCGTCTTTTATCTCTATCTCACCTTATGAATTAACCATATCCTTTTTCTTCATCTCTAGCGCCTTGCTCATTTCTCCGAGCGCACAGATTCGATTATTTCTGAGTTCCTCGAAGCGCCACCACCCCGCCTCGGACAACCGCCGCCTCAGTCACCCTAAAAAATTCATCTCCGCGCCCCGCCCACCTCGCCCACCTCGCTTTCTTATCATCAAGTACGCTGGCCTCGTCCTTCACGATACCGTATCAGCCGTTAGGTATTTAGTCCACGCGAATGATTTACTACAAGAAGCCGCATGAAGGCAAATACAATTCTTGAATGCCCTAGACTCATTGCTTTATATGGAATGTAAGAAAGACGAAACTCATTAAAAATATATATAAATAAATAAATAGATAAAAGAAAGCAGAACAAAATCACGGTGAATTTAAAGGAGGAGAAAATTAGGAGTCGTGTGTAGAATCGAGATGTTTTGTGGCTAAGGAACATGAAAGGCCAGTATTGAAACAGGCAAGGACAATATTTTACTCCTGTCGCTCTTCATAGTCTCTTTCAGCTTCACCAAATTGCAACTCACAGCACTTTCACACACGCAAAGAAAAACATTTAAAGTTACGCATGAAGCTTTGGAATCTGCCACAACTTTACTCACACACGATGCATCTAAGGGTGATAACAGCTATTTCTTGTGTGCAGGTGAGCCAGGTGGTGCCCGCGGGAAGGTAACAGGTGACTAAACCTTACTTGAGTACACACTTGAGTGGAGTGTCTCGTATTAACTACACGCATGCGCTCTCTCTTTCTCTCGCCCACCCCTACACTCAGTCTTAATTATGTAGGTAATACTCCTGTGCACGAAAAGTTTCTACCTTGAGACGTAAAAATATACACGTTTCCATTGCTACCAGTGTAACCAACCTCTCCTTTCATAACCACCACCACGGCTTCCACTATCTCTATGCTGTTCTTCTTCCGTGTTTCCTCTGCCTTTCCTCCAATTTTCAATATTCTGCAACCCTTCCTTGATATCTAGTTGAAATCAAATAGCTAATCGTTTGGTATGATTCTCTCTCTCTCTCTCTC
>CM035219.1:9536050-9548550 GCA_020233015.1 Callinectes sapidus
TCTATATCTATCTCTCTCTCTCTCTCTCTCTCTCTCTCTCTCTCTCTCTCTCTCTCTCTCTCTCTCTCTCTCTCTCTCTCTCTCTCTCTCTCTCTCTCTCTCTCATATCACAGGAAATTTCTTGCATATCTATACTTTTTATGTCAGGTGACGCCAGTGATAACTCTTCCTGCGAGATTTTCAAGATTTACTGACGAGGAAGACGTCAGTACATACAGTATGTTTGATGAGGAGGAGGCTGAGGTGATTGCATACACAACTCAGGAAATGGAAACTATAGCAGAGTTAAGGTGAGGCATGTCAGGAATCTAGCAGCTTCTTACATCTTTCATTGTACTTTTTGGTAAATTATTATTGACCCCTGTTACATTATAGTGTTACATGTATTCTTTTTTACTGACCACAGCCAAATAACAAATAACAGCGAAATCAGAAGCACAAAGAGGAGGCCAAAGCGTCAAGTCAGAAACTACAGCAAGTATGAGGAGCTTGCTGAGGAGACGGGAGGCCATGTGGTGCAGGTGGAGAGGGGCAGGGTGGAGGAAGTGTCCCGCATGATGGAGGTGGAACAGTACCCTGCGGTGAGAGGCAAACCTTTCTTTTCTTTTTTTTTTTGTAGGAGGGGGAAGCTGGCCAAGAGCAGCAAAAAGGATGAAAACAAAAAGCCCACTGATTTGCCAGTCCCCTCAAAGATAAAAAGAATTGGCCAAAAGTCAGGGACAATATCTCGAAACCTCCCTCTTAAATGAAGTCAAGGCATTGTTATACCAATCCATACACTATGTTCTGCTACTTTTTTTTCATTCTCAGAGATTAGCAGTGTCACTTTTATTTGTATGTGACATGAAAAAAAAATAATGCTATTAACTTTTGTATAGTAATTATTTTTCCATATCAAATAGTTGAAACAGTCATGAAGCAGTATACTCATGTTAGTGCATTTATCTGTCAGCTTCTGCATAGTTTGTATATGCTTTTTTGCACCTTCACCTTTCACACACCTTATCTTCACTAAACAGTCATATTATGTTACTCATTCAAACATTATCCTTTTTGCATTTTCCAGGCTGTACTGTGGCGAGCCTTGAGATCAACAGTAAACCAAAATGTGAAGATACCCATTGACTCTCTGGTGAGGGAAATTGAAATATCCATCTCAGGAGGTGTCAATTCTGCCACTTTATCTTACCCGGGATCCTCAAGTAAGTTCTACATGTATTGTATGAATTATCTCAGATTTTTTACACATTGTATATATTGAACTTCCATAAATACATTTTGGTGTAAAGGTAACACTGACTCTTCCCATTAGACTATGCCTGGAAGTTTCAATGTGTTGAAGGAATGGATTGTTGTTAGTTGACATTTAATATGGAAAGGAAAGAGGAGATGAACAAGACAGTGGGAACTCCATACTTGCTCTCCATTGGTAGTTGCTGATGCTTGGAGTTTAAGACTTAACATCTTGACAGGTATAACATTTGACCTTACATCCCAGCGGAATGGAGGTGACCTTAAGGGATACACAGTGGTGGCTTTAACACCTTTCTTCCTGCAGGTGGGTAAGATACTTCCACACCCTTCCTCTCTTAATAAAAAAATAATTCTTTATATAGCAATTACTATAAGATAAAAATGGTTTTCATTATTAGATCATTACTTTCGGCATGTCTTTCATAGATTCGCATTGACATGACGCAACGGCAGCAGTATTTGGGAGAGTGGACACTGACCTTTGAGCCGAGACGTGTGTGTTCAGTAACAGTCTCTGCCCGCACTCCACTGGACATTGCACCAGTTTTCTACCTTCCAGATCAACGTTCTTTCCATCCTTCTCTCCAGCGTGTCCAGGACCATCCAAGCCAAGGTAAAATTCTCTATACTCTTGTTGTCACAGTAAGAGAAGTTAAGATCATCTGCAGTCTTTTGTTGATATTCTGTAAATATTTATAAATTGTTATGGATAGGATTGTTATCTTTATGTATTTTTTACGCATTCAGCAGAAATTATATATTCCAATAATAGCGTGATGAAATATTCTGCTGTTCCTGCATCATAAACAAATACCAGACATACACTACAGGATATACACTACAGCATGTTGTTCACAAATACAAACATATACATATATTTGTTTTGCACAGACTTGAATTCCTACCTGGACATCGTTATGACTGGCGTGGATCGTGCTGGTCTGAGGCAGGTGGATGAGGCGCGGCTGGTGGACAGGTCAGGTAGTGGAGCACGACTAAGCCTCCCCACTTCCTCCCCTCGCCGGAACACCTACCTCAGCCTCACCACCAGGGACCTGCCAAAGGGGAGGTTCGCAGTGGCCCTCCATGGGAAGGATGGCTCAGGTGAGTCAAGCAGCCGGAATGGTTCTGTTTGTACATCTTATAATGTTGATTGCTGACAGATCAGTGTCAATGATGGTGTATTGGCGGGATAGTCTTTGCTGATCAAAATTCACTCAGGTCTTGATGATTATCTCGGCCTTCTTGGTAATGTGTCACTCTTGAGTTTACCTTGAGTGTTGTGCCTCCCATAGTTTAGGCAAGGTGACATGTTCCCTTGCATATGGACTCCATGATTGACTGATGATTGTTGTGCCAAGATTTCAGTCATTCATAATGACTCATCAGAAAGAATTTGTCTTTCCTTCACATTAATTTTCTTAAACATGTATGATAAAGAAGGCTTCAGACATACCCTTGTTAATGAAATTAATTCAATGTCATGACTTATCATAACTTTGGTTTTGATAGGTGCTGAAGGTGCTCTGGTTAATCACAAGTGATGCTTCTTTTCGCACACTATAATGGCAATCTACAGGCCTAAGGTCTTGAGGTGTGTAAAGAATGCCTACATAGCACATGTGCAATTCCTTTATTTTCATAGGTCGGCTCTTCCGAAGAGAGAGTGGGACATCTTGGGAGAGAGTGGAGTCTGTGATATCCTTCCCCTTGGGCAGGGATGTTTGGGGTTATCCAGGGGCCATTCTCAGAGTGCCAGTCCTCATCACCAACACTGGCTCAGCCTCTAACACTTACTTTCTGAGTGCTAATGATGCTTTTGGCTCCTCAGTTAATCTGGATAGGCAGAGGTGAGTGTTGTGAATAGTTACTTGAGTGCCACCATTTACTAATAATATCTTAAGTTGAAGTGTAAGACAAGAGTTTTACATTTTTTTGTATTGAGTACAGATTACATCAACATTAAGTCTTATACTAATGTTTTATGTTTACTAGCATTAATGTAAATGTAACTTGCACCAAATTTAAATGATATAACAAAGGTTTTATATTTTATTGAATTAATATTAGTAGCGTTAACTAAATCAAAACTTAAGATTAAAGTTTTATGACACACTTGTCACAGATTAAGGTTAGAATCCACAAAACATTGGCACATTACACACTATGTATTTTCCCTGGTGTTCATTGAAGTTTGGTTCCTCAGGGTAACTCTGGGACGGAATGAGACAGCCACAGTGCAGGTGACACTGTACATTGACCCCCAAACACTGCCTGGCACCACCAACACTCTGGTGGCAAGTGCCACCTCCACCCGGGGTGACATCTCCCAAGGACGGGCCTACATCTCCATCACACCTCTTGTAAGTCTTGTGGAGTGAAGGACCAAGTGAAACCAATTACCTCATTACCTTAAACAGCACAATTATACAATTTTCAGTAGTCAAAAGGTTGATTAGTCTTATTAATACTTATTTCACTATTATGTTTTGTGAACCTACCTTTAATTTATTTTTCTCACAGAAATCTGGCTAAAAAATACAACAATAATTTTGTCTTTGTCTTTATCCCATACACAGAATTAATGACCCCCCAATTTTTTTTTCATAATTCAATGTTTTTTAGGTGGTGCTCATTTAAGTATTTAGTCAAGTGATATTTACTTACTCGGTGCATTCTTTTGGTTTTATAATATAAAGTAATACTTTGAAGAGAAAGGTAGTGCAGGGAATAAAAAGGATGATGGAATAAGATGCTTAGATTTTGTATGTATTGATAACTTAGGAGATACTTAATTATTTTTGTGTTGAATGCAGGTAATTGACCGCATTCCTCCCACTTGTGAGATTGTGTCCAAGGTTTCATGTTCAAGTAGTGAACTGACGTCCAGCTCCTGCTCCCTCACTCGCTGGTCCATGCAGTTCACAGTCCGAGACAACAGAGGTGAGGCACTCCACCTGACTGCACCTCATTTTTGTACTTGCTTCACTTTCGATAAATATCTCTTCTTTGTATTTAAATGCTTAACTGAACCTTTAGTATATTATAGCACATTTTCATATGTGTTTATTCTGTGTTTAATTTCCAGGAGTGTTTAATGTAGAATCTCAACCTGAGGCCAACTTTCCCAACTTTGCTAGTGGTGATAGAGAAGTGACGCTGCCGTACTCTGCCTCGTGCTGTGAGCCGGGAGTCACCATTGTGGTCACTGACATTGATAACAATGTTGCTGTTTGTTTAGTTAATAATGGGGAGCTGGAATCCTCTCAAGGTAAATATGTGTTCCTGTAAGGGCAGGTAATAAAATTTTAATTTTTTTATAAGGTGGAAAAAATACTGGATCAATGAAGAAATTTCAATGGCAAAGAAGTTAGATATATAAAAATTGCCTTTTCTGTTGATATCATCCTATGAAAAGTGTCAGTTGGTGTTAATCAGATCTTCCATTACAAAAGATATGACTTGTATGTGTCTTGCAAAGTGAAGACAGGTTGATAAATATATTGTTTTCTTCATTTCAGGTAATGAACCACTGACCACAGCAGCCATCACTGGAATAGCTGTTGGCTCAGTCTTACTTGTGCTTATAATCGTCGCAGTCATTGTCATCTTCATCATCTATCGCCGTAGAAGCAGAAAGGAGGATGTGACCACAAGGGCACCCCGAAGGTTGTCCATGGAATAGGGGTGCGTGAGGGAATACCCAGCGTCCACAGCAGGGATAGAGTCGTCACCTGTAGCAGGGGATGACAGGCAAGATCCAATTTATGAACAGCCAATCTTTCCCTCTTGCAGTTACACACAGTCACATCTGAGGAGAGGCTCTTGGGTTTCAGAATTCTCTGTAAGTACAAGTATAGATTCCTTTTCATCTTCATCTAGCAGGACAAAAAATAGCTCCCAAGGACACAGTTTAACAGCAAAACACTGTCAGTCCTCTGCACCTTCCAGAGGAGAAAGTGAGTCCACAAGGTCTTCCGTTAATTCTTCTGTTTTGTCAAAAACGTCTTTTGAGTTTGGATTCTGGAAAGTGAAATTCCTACGAGCACCTTCAGTGTTCACAGTGAATAGAACAAGTCAGTCAGATGCATGAGGAATGGAGTTATTTTCATTGCAGTGAAGGAGACTAAGGAAATACTTTCACAAAAGGAAATGTTTTAAAGAAAAGAGATCCAGTGCGGTTATATACAGATATAAGCTTCAAGGTAGTATCACTGTCTTTCACAGGTTACCAATGTAAAGCTGTGAGGTGCTGATGCCACCTTGGGTAGTGATGGAAGGATGTCATTTTGTGTTCACCACCTGCTGGGTGTTCCCTCATAAATTTATTTCTGAAACTTTTTTTCTATACCATTACATTTAAGGAAGAGTAATGTATTTTATTGAATAATGTTTTATTGAATGAGTAACATTATTGTATAGTGAAGGTTTAATCCTTTGATTCTGAATATATTCTGAATCAAACTGGAAATATAATTCTTATGACAATCTTGATTGCCTTGCAGTGTTCTCAGGCTTAAAGTATTTGTAAAGTTTTCTCAATTGTATTAGATGTCATTTCTAAGGTATAGGAAAAGGGAAACTTATATGCTAATAAAGTAAATATATTGTGTTATTCATAATTGTAATCATAGTGAAACATTTCTCATCTATGACAACATGATTGTAAACATTTTTTGGTCAAAGTCTGTTAGTCTTTGAATGTTTATATGGTGTAAAATATGTATCTATTATATTGTAAAATATACACTAATCCTATGAACAACAGAGGCAGAGCAATATTATGTACCTGTGAATACATGTTTATTTTAATAGAGCCTATTTTATTATTTATTGCTAGTCTTCGTATAATTTCAAGGGAGTATCCTTCCATCCACAAGAAAGTTCAAACCATTTTAGTCATCATTAACAATAAGTACACTGCACATGCTATAGGGATTGCACTTTGATAATGAGACAATGGAATTTCAAATGTATTTAGGGTTGCTTCATACTGCTGAACAGCCATTTGCATAATCAAGGTTAAAAATTCATTGTAATTCCATACCTTGATACATTTTGCAAGATATTTTTGCTTCATTCCAATTGAACTGGTATTAATATTATTAAGAAAAGGTTGCTGGATTTTCATAAGATTTGCATTATCAGAAAATAAGTAATGACAGTCAGTTTTATGTCTACCAGAGCTGCCGGGCTGAGGCCTTCAGTCCAACAGATATAGTTATTGTAATGATGCAGGCATTTAATGCATTAAATAAATGTTGCAAGCTAACTTGCTGAAATATACATCAAAATCCAACTCCTGTAGTAAGCCACCTCTGAGAATACCCTGGGGTAATAGGACTGCAAGCATCCATGGCCCCAGGAGGTGATGCCGTGCAGGTGCCCCATGCAGAGGAGCGGCCCACCCTCATCACCATCACAAGTGTCAACTTCTTCTACTGGCAGACCTGCACACATCATGGAGTCCTCGATGGCCATGGCCCCGTATGACGCTCTGCACTCCTCGTCCGTCAGGGTGGTCATTTCTGCCTGTTTGTATAGAAATAGAGATTGACAAAATTTAGTCAGAAGTGAAGATTGCATTATATGAAAATAAAAATAGGCCTAGGTAAATTTTCAAGAATGATAATATTTATCTGAAAAAGAAAAACAATGTATATTTGCAAATAGAAGTTGGGTATACCTTCTGTAACTGTTTGTAGTAGTCCCCAGTTTCAATGGTAGCACCCCAGCCAATTACAGTGCAGAGTGTGTTCCCAGACACTACCTCTCCTTCAGGCGGCAGGGACAGAGTCTGTACAAAGTCTCCTAGTGCCAGTGGCTCCTCCAGCTGTTGACGTATTAACAGAGCATTATTCAAGCGTTATCCTACTAGCGATCATCAGTACTTATAAAGCCAAACAAAGATGTAGGATGAAAGTGCACCATGAAAAAAAAAAGGTGATAGAATAAGTCCAAGAAGTTAAATACGTAATGTCTTCAGTGAGAAGCATTTATGACAAAAACAAGGGTTAATCTTTACTGTCAGTCCTTGTCAATAGTACATGACAAGACAGCATGTTGTGGTAGTGTACTCACTGTACTCCACGTCTCTTAAGTTTTTTTTCTTTTCCATGTATTTAGCTATTACTGACTCATATCAATGTTTTTGAAAATCAACACATGAAGCCAAAACCAGTTAGCTTATGTTCAAATTAGGTTAGATTAGCTTCTGTTGATAGTTTGGGATTAGTTTAGCCTAGATTAACACTTTGGTTTAGTTTGTCACGGGCACCAAATTTCGCATTTTCTGAAGATAAGTAACGAGACAAAGTGTGGTATTGGGCAAAGCAATACCATTATGACCGATAAAAATGCTACTTTCAGAAGCACGATGGGGAATAAATAAAAAAGGACTAATTTCTTTCGGTAGCCAATTACACTACTTCAAAATGGAAGGACATAATAAATTCTCTCTCTCTCTCTCTCTCTCTCTCTCTCTCTCTCTCTCTCTCTCTCAAGACATCAGTGCACCCACCTTCAGGATAGCCACGTTGTTGGAATGAGTGAGGCTGTTGAAGTGCTCATGAAGGATGGCTGCTGCGACTTGTATCACTTGGCGACTTTCCCCGTGGTCTTCTAGGCCGACGACGCCCGCCACTACTGACAGACTACCCACCGTAAAGCTGTGAAGGGTGGATGATGGATAGTCATTGTGATGCTCTTATAAGTCTCCGCCAGTATTCTTAAGATCACTGCAGCCTCACGGCATGAAGGCCAAGGATAGTCACTGCAGTTGGAATTATAATTTTTAAATATTTGATTCTGTAATTGGATTTATTTCCAAAGAGTGTAGATATATGAATAGCAGTTAATAATCGCAAGAATATCAGTTATAAGGACTACGAAGCAAAGTTGACCTGCAAGAGAGTTAGGAATTGTTACAATAATCGATTTGAAAAGTGATGGATTTCGATTCTTGAAAAAGGTAATTTCGTTATGTTACCTGGCAAATATATAGTATAATTATACCACCATTGATGTAAATAATGCGATAAATACATTTAGATAAATAAGCGCTATTTATTTCTAATCTTGCACACTTCTACACTTGCACACACACACACACACATACACACACACTGCGTAGTGTAGTGGTTAGCACGCTCAGCTCACAACTGAGAGGGCCCGGGTTCGAATCTCGGGCGCGGCGGGGCCAATGGGCAAGCCTCTTAATGTCTATCTAGCCCCTGTTCACTTATCAACAAGTAGGTACGGGATGTAAGTCGAGGGGTTGTGGTCTCGCTGTCCCAGTGTGTAGAGTGTGATGTGGTTTCAGCCCTACCCGAAGATCGGTCTATGAGCTCTGAGCTCGCTCCGTAGGAAAAGGCTGGTAACCAGCAGGCGACCGCGACAGTGAATTTACACTGTAACACACACGGGAAATAATAAATCAGTCCCCACTTAAATTAATTTAGAAAACGTACTGAATTAACTCAAGAAAACGAGTGAGTAGGAGTAGAGGAGTAAGGGACCTCCACTCACCAGTTGACGAGAAGGTATTCGAAACATCACTCACTGTGCTTAGAAATGAGTACCGAGAAGACATTGAGCGGAAGCTGACAGCCGAATTTGGTCTTTCTTTCGACGCATTAGTGAGGAGAACACCGTCTGTGAGTCGTGGAACAGTGTGTGAACAGTACTCTGAGAGTAGAGTGTTAGTGACATACGGTGCCAGACTAGTGGAGACAAGATGGTGGCAGTGCAAGCTGGGTGAGGTAAGTTTGCTATCTACCATTGTTGTTGTTTTAGTTACAAATATTAACGATTACTTTTGCAGTATGACTTCACGTTTTTGTATTTACGATTATCCCGACTTATTAAGACAGTTCTTATTTTGCGTAGATAATGGTATTTCGTGTTAGATAAGTGCATTTGTCAATTCCGGTCCCTCTTTAACTTAAACATACACAATCACTTACTCGTCAATGCAGTCGGCAGTAGTGAGAATGTAAAGCTCTGTTAATATGGTGCCTCCACACACGTGTCTTGAGCCCAGGAACCCTCTATGCTGCACCGACACCTGTGGGACGAGGTAATGTTGTCATCAGATGTGGCATTGTTGAAGAATGGTTTAAATGGAAAGTGTTAGGCCTCTGGGATGTAGTACTAAGTGAGAGACATTATATATGCACTTATTGAGGAATGATATACATGGAAAGGTTAAGTATTGGGTGTAATACTTAGTTGGAGTATACCTGTGCATCTATTGAGAAATGGAATACATGGATAAGGTTAGGTATACGAAATGTAATACTTAGTTAGTGAGGTCCATTCATTACCTGTACATCTGTTGAGGAATGGAATACATGGATAAGGTTGGGATATGGGATGTGATACTTAGTGAGGTCCAGTATCTGTACATCTATTGAGGAATGGAATATATGAAAAAAGGTTAGGAGTATGGGATGTAATACTTAGTTAGTGAGATCCACCATGCAAATAGGTATAGGGAAATGGTATACATGGAACAGGTATGTAGTAATTCTTTCACTGCTACGCATTATCTCCCTCTTCAACATTTTAAACTTTTTGGATATAATTTTTTCCTTTGATTAGTGTCCCGTTTTGTGTCTTTTGTCTTATTCTTTTGGGCTTAGGAGGGGAATGGTAAATTAGGGACTTCTTTCTATTGCCTTTGTTGCTCATGGTCAGCTTTCCCCTCTTACATAAAAAAGTGTTTGGAAGATTAGAAATGGACGTCTAAAGTAGTGGACAGATTAATGTGGTTTGTACTAATTAATGTTCACGTCCACGAGCGTGGGTTCGACTTCTATGATGCAATCAATTACTTCTCTTACCTGATGTGGGAACTCGCCGGGTTTTGCATCTATTCCTCCAATAATATGTGGAGACACCTTATGTTCTCGCTTCCATTGACCGCCTTCTACCGCTCCTGATGGATTGATAGACAGGTAAATGAATGATTTGCAAATTAATAGATATTGTTCTGCGTAGACTTACTGAGGCAGATTGAGTTATGTATTCAGTTAACTGTTACAACACACTATTGCTTAACTGTACAAAAATGTACATTAGAGTATATACAACACATACACTTCATCTGATTTTTCGTTTCTTTTAATCAGAAGTTTCAGAAGAATCATAATAAAAATATGAAAGTTCAGCTCGCAGACATAAACTCAGGTCTTGGTGTTGTAAAGATGGTTAGAGTCATTCTTCATAGTATGCACTACATATTGTGTACTGTTTACTGTGCTTCCATCTTCCTATGGTGAATTGATTTAAGATGGAAGTTTTAAGACATTTATCCTTTTCTTAGAGCTAATTCTTTGTTTACTCTTTTTGTTGCCCCTTGGCTAGTTTCTCCTCTTATACAATAAAAAGAAAGAAAAAAAACACGCTTTGAACTGATTTCAGTGATTTTTCTTCTATTTGAGAATGATAAAAGAAACACAACAGAGGTTAACTAATGTATACGGCGTATTGTTAAATTAAGAGGATATGAGTATATTCTGCTCTTGAGAAATAGGGAAAACAACAACAGCAATAACAATAAGGGTACTAGAATAATCTTACAAAGCATACGAAGATGAAAATATACACAAAACACATTGAAAAGCTAAATAAAAAATAGACATGCTCATCTCACCAAACAGGAGGAGGAGGAGGACACGGAGGAGATGGAGGTGTTGGAGGAGAGGTGATGCTCGTCCTCTCTTCATGGCAGACAGAGATAAGGTGGTGATGGTGGTGGTCTGCCGCTGCACTTGTCTTTTCTATCCCACCACCATCGTTCCTCCCCTGCCTTCACCCCTCCTTACCTTGGTTCCCACCTCTTATCTCGTCTTTTGTTTGGTGAGTAATTTTCGTAGTTTTCATTTCACTACGCTTCATTCGTTTCCATGCACCGAGTTTTTCTATTTGTCGGTGTATTACTTTTTACTATATCCCCCTTTCCTCCTCCTCCTCCTCCTCCTCCTCCTCTTTTTCCTCCTTATCCTTCTTATCGTCCTTCTCCTTGGATAAACGTTTTTTTCCATAATAAGCACATGTACGATTACTACGTTCTTTTAGGTACGATAAATATATTGTTTTCTTCTCAATGAGCTGAGTGACAGGGCGGGAACAATGTGAGAAGTCCAGCTGCAGTTTACTTTAAGCATTATCTTAGGAAGGTCAAAAAGGAACCAAATACTATCGTACCCTTTAAAAAATAGTTAAGAAAGGGAGAAATTGTATGGACATCAGTATGAATGTGGGTCCTTCATTTTTGCAAGGATCTAAGGCGGTTGTGACCTTGACAGTTGACAGGCGGCAGAAACTATGGGAGTGTTGAAGTATGTAACATCGATGGGGGTTGGTATTTCCATGCGATTCGATAAAATTATGGGAACTTCCTTGCTGCAACGAGGAGTACGTGACCAAGATAAGGAAGAAAGGGTGGAAATCTATGCACGCAACGAAATAATGTGTTCTATTCCTGGCGAAAATTTACTCTTGCGATAGAAAATGACTTTCAAGCAGCCGTCCCTTGCATAATTTTTGTGTGTCTGAAAGTGATAAGTATATTCCTACCTTCACCTGCTGCTTCCCACATGTATCTTGCTATCTCTCTCTCCCTCTCTCTCTCCCTCTACCATCCGTCCCAGCAGATGAAGTTGCTTCTTACGTAGAATCATGTTTTTTTCTTTTCTTTTGAGAGAGAGGTTCGTGTTTAGAGGTCAGAGAAGTCGAGTGGTGCTTTCACGTGTGATTCTAAGTTGGTCTGTCTGCACCTGTATGTCTGTGTGTGTGTGTCGCGTTAGCGGTGGTTGGTGAGGACCGAGGGAAGGGTGAGGGCAGAAGAGATACGGGTTTTTATCTTGAGTTCAAGGATGGGTGTCTACACTGTATAGGCTCTCTGTTAAGGAAGGTCAGGCATGTGAGAGAGAGAGAGAGAGAGAGAGAGAGAGAGAGAGAGAGAGAGAGAGAGAGAGAGAGAGAGAGAGAGAGAGAGAGAGAGAGAAAAGCTTTTCAGACTTACTACTTACTTTCATTTCTATTCTGTTGAGTTTACTAATGCAAGAGTTAGCCAGCAGCTTCAATATTTCATTTAAAGACTGGAATTCTGTTCATATTTCTATTTTTCCTTCGACTTTCAGTGTTTCAAAAGGGAGTGTCAGGACTTACGAGAAGCAGAATTTTTATTGCTATGTCTTTTCAGAAGTGGTGTTATGACAGAGAGTCTTTTACCTATCTAG
>CM035219.1:9553550-9558111 GCA_020233015.1 Callinectes sapidus
CGACGCCGCTGCTGCTGTTGCTTCTATTGCTGTTTTTCGCTAACGACACACCACCGTCGTCCCTCCGTCAGGCGTGAGGGGCAGTGACAGTCTCTCGTCGCCGCGTGGGCAAATGTAATGACATGCGTAGCAGCGGAAGGGGCGGGGAGGGTGGAGGGAAGGAGGGAGGCGTGGCTCTCTCCTCGTGTCATCTTCATCTACTTCTAATTCGTGTATAGAAGTCGAAAAGGAGAAGAATTTCAAGCATTTTTTTTCTGATAAAAGTAAAAGAGGATGTGTGGAAATGGTTGGTTTCTAGATTTTAGAAATTCGTGAAATTTTAGCTTCCTGGCCTTTTGTAGAGAAAGAGAATTTCTTTCTCTGTCCTGACATTTAAATGACATATAGTGCAGTGATTAAAGAAAAAAGAAATTGTGTTATGCGTGACCTTAAAGGAGAACCTAAAACAAGAAAAAAAATCTAGGAATATATTCATGAAAAAGAAAAATGGTTTCGTTTTTGGAAAAGAAGGAAAAAGGATAAATCGAGGTAAGAGAAAGGTGAACTATGTTTCAATGAGCGAATGGAAGAAATAAAACACCTCACCTGTAAATGTTATACCTAAAGCGTAATTGTTGAAAGTTCTGTCACGCCCTGCAGTTTTGCCCTCTGTCCCTCCACCCCCTTGGCGCCCAGACCTCGCATACTGACGGCGGTGTCCCCACAAGGATGCTCGCTTGGCCCTGGTTCTTACTTACATATCGTAGGAAACAGTTATTGCCTCTCCCCAGCCACTCTGCAGCCTACCACGTGTCCGCCACGCCGCCTCTTCTTTACTGTCACTATCAAAAGTTTTGTGATGTTTCTTTCAAGTCCCTCAGATGTTAAGATATGGCGATAAGAAAGATTGTATTCTGACTTATACATTACTTTTTTGGCGTTAATAAAGGAATTATATTATTAAAAAAAGTCGTTTAGTAATTGCTATGACGAATACTAACTCTCATTGTCTTAATTGTCTAGTACTTTTAGTTATTCATTAAAAGGATATGGTATCGATGAAGAAATAATGACACTGAATCTAGTGTTGAAGTCAAAGTGTGAATACTTATAATCTACACTGATTTAGTCATTAATGGTGGTGAAAGACCGACATCACTCGAAAAATTACTGTTTTGAATTATTGAGAGTTGAAGTAACACCACCGTCGCAGAGTGAGTGAAGGAACCAGGGCAGTAAAGGCAAAGGAATTAATGCACTGATCAGTCAATCTCAGCGAGTGAAAAGTGAAAACCACGTAAGGGGAAAAAAAATCACCTCATCGCGTGTTGTTTGTGTTGCTGTGTAGAGGATGCATTGGGGGGAGCGCGGCGTGACCTTGGCGGTTCCAGAGTGTTAGGGGACGGTAGGCGGTGCCGGGCTGCAGGAAACACGGCAGTGGGGAACCCTCAAGTCCACGCCCACCACACACCACGCCCCTGTCCCTTCCTCGCACTCCAACCACTTCTCCTTATCTTCCTCCCATGATCGAGAAAAACGGTAATGACACATGTACTTATGAACAATGCCTTAGTATGTTTGTAGGCGTGAGTGAAGATTATTTCCTATCTGTTGATCAGATCGTTTTCTGTGGCCGGTGATGAGACAGGAAAGGTGTGGAGGCGTGAACATTGTGAGTGTGGAAAGTACCAGGGTGGAGGCGAGGAGGAGGGTGGGCGTGGTGGTGGGGCTTACACTGGCGAGGGCAGAGAATTCTCTCCTCCCGCTTTGTTTCTCACAACCAAAGCGACACCAATATTATTATAATCATTATCATTATGTACATTAGTTCACGGGGCGTCTTTGACCTTTGTTTGTACTGCGCCCTGCCCTGACCTCCGAGGGTCGCGGGTCACGGGGTCACCGGCGGCAGGTGAGATGGACACTCGGGCCGGATTAAGCCAGTTGACGAGACGATGATAACGATAATAAAAGTAATGATCAAAGGTGACGCCCTCTGGAACACCACCTGGGGGCGAGGGGTGGGGGGGAGGCCTGCGCGTCACCGCCTCCTCCAGGAAGCGGGCGATGATGCCTCCGCCCCGCCCCGTCCCGCCCCACTCCTTAGAAATATTCATCTCGACGGTACAAAACAACTAGTGGGTGGCTGACCCGCCCGCACCCGGTCAGCCTCCTGTTAAGTATGGCACAATAAAACTTCTCTTTAAGGATCGCTGCTGGGAGAGAGTCGGCCGAGCTGGGAGGGAACAAGGCCACCGTGAGGGACGCGCCCTGGTGCCTCAGTGTGCGGTGGTTTTTGTGCCACCACGTTTTACGGGAGGACACGCACACCTGCACACCTGCCGGCCTGGCGCGCCGAAGGTGACTCCAGTAAGGTAGAGCTTTGTTGCGAGGGAAGTACCGTTATCAGTGAGATCACTTACACGCGAAGGTGCAAATAAACCGAGATCTTGATTATAGCGTTCAACAAGTTTTCTTTTTTTCTTTTTTTCATACAGGAAATTACCATATTGATGATTGTATCAGTACAGCGGGGCGTGGTCATGTCCTCTCCCAACTCAGCACTTTCCGTCCTCCTGAACGTCCCTAAACACTAAACTAATATCATTTCTTTACAAATATCCCTTAAAATATGCTGTTATCCTGATTCACTTGGCAGAACACTGTCGGTGCGAACGAGAGCCTTGCGGCACGCCCCCTGCAGCCCTACTCAATGTACAGGCGCCTGCAGACGGCCCTGTGGCGGCTGTGTTCAAGGGGGGAATGGCAACTGAGAAAGGAATGAAACTTTGATTAAAAAAAGGAAAGCAAAACATCACGATCACGGAACATTAGACTTGAGATCGGGAATACGAGTACTGTGAATCACGACCATATGAAATTCAAAAGTTGACTACTCGTGTGTACTGCTAAAGATTGATCGTTACCGGATGTGTGGTAGTAGGGAAGTGAATTGGGTGAGTCATTGAGAGGTGCTGCAGGGGGATGTCTTGTCTCTTGCCCCAACTGTGAGTACGAAGCATGGCACAGAAGAATCCACGTTGAAACCCGGCGGTCAAGACGATGATGGATATACGAGTACACCATCATCTCACAATCACCAGCATCATCTAGACACTCACCAGCATCAACAAGTCTCAATCTCTCTCTCTCTCTCTCTCCCCCTCTCTTATTCTCCTTCTCTTTCTCCCCGACTCTCCGTCAACCCGGGCAACCTTCACCTCACTAAGTCAACAAAGTAAAGAAACAGACTAAAACATCATTATAATCTGTACGAATACTAATCTCTCATCTGTAAAAGTGTCATAGAAACATATATTAATATCTCTTTGTATCAAACCCTCCTCTCTTAAGCATCTCAACTCTCATCAGCCATTGAGTATATATAATCTTTTTTTTATTCATTTTTTTTATATCTCTTCGTTCATTGTCCATCATCCTGCTCAAAATTCTAACATGTGAGAGAAAAAAGTCTATTTGCACTTCAGTGTGCGGAATTGGACATGACGATCTAAATCATACAGTGTTTGTCCCTCTGCTCTCATTGAATTTTATCGTCATAACTTCGACTCATATGATTGTGTGGAGCCGAAGACGACACACACACACACACACACACACACACACACACACACACACACACACACACACACACACACACACACATACACACACACACACAATCATACCAATCAATTAGTTAATCCCATCTCCATTTTTCTACCTTCATATTAATTTTCCCTCCGTTCAACATGAGAAGAGTCTATGTAAGTTTGTATACGTTAGCCCCGCGGCACCAGGGCTCTTGCAATGGGCTGATCACAGGGGCAAGGACCTCCTGCAGAAGAGGTACTCCGAAAACTGTTGTCCCTCCACCCCTCCTCCATTGCTGGTGACGAGGGTGAAGCAAGCATTGAGGAGCCTCTGTATGGCCTGCATGGACGTGAGCTTGCAGTAGCCGTTCAGTGGGAACCTTTGGGTAAGAGGAGAGAAAAGTGCTATTAGTGGTGATGTTCTGGACTGGTAACCTAGGAAGATTTTACGTTAGATTGAATAGCTTGTAATTGTTTTTAGTTGATATTTATTTCTTTGTGTTTTATGTTGCTTAGATTAAAAAAAAAAAAAATTCACATTAGATTTAAACTTGGCACAGATTTCTCTTTAGGTTATAATGATTAGAGTCTACCTCTTTGTAGTACATTCATCATATATGCAGCAGTTATCTATCACAATTGTATCACACAACCTTATTTTCACCACCACCACCACCACCATTCATGAGTCTATTCATTCAAATAACTGCCTAGCCACTGTCACCCTTCTTTTAAAACTCCATCAACAATATCAGCATTGCCCTCCTATCAATAACAAAGTAGAATAGGTTTCCGCGGGGAAGAACAAAAATTCCAGTTTACCCATTTTCCTGACAGTACCTGATGATGAAGCGGTGGTCGTGGTTCCAAGCTAGAGAAGAGCGAGCGTCCATCATTGCCTGCGCCACCTCAGGGAACAGCTCCTCTATGACGCATCGCTCCCCTGACAGCATGACGCGCTCGCCGAGGTCTGGGCAGATGTTTAGGGC
>CM035219.1:9697514-9713447 GCA_020233015.1 Callinectes sapidus
CACACACACACACACACACACAGCCATCATTTTGCCTCCAGTTTCCACCATATAGCAATCCACTACAACTAGTCTCGCCTTCATGTTAGAAATAATTCGTTCCTGACCCACGTCTTTAGCCTCCTCCTTCTCCTCCTCCTCCTCCTGCTCCTCCTCTTAGAAACTCGACTATATCCTCGTGAATCTAAAGAAAAAGAAAAAAAAGAAGAAAACACACCTTTGTTATTTTACCATATGAAGAAGGTGGAAGTGAAGGAGGAGGAGGAGGAGGAGGAGGAGGAGGAGGAGGAGGAGGAGGAGGAGGAGGAGGAAGAAGAGGAGGGAGGGGAAGGGGGGAGGGGGAAGAGGAGGAGGAGGAGGAAGGGGTAGCTCAAGTAAAACGCAACCTCTTGGGACTCTATTAGATTAAACATTTTTGGAAACGCAACCAGCAGTGAGGGGAAATTAGCTTTACCTCAGCGGCGGTAGTACTACGGGGAATGAAAGGACTCCCGTTGACTGTATTCATCAGCATATATACAAGTATTTTTTTTTTCTCTTCATTTCTCTTTTACTCTATATTTTATTCCGTTTTTATTTCTCTTTAGCGCTTGTTTTTTTTTTCTTTCCCCTTTTACCTTTCATTTATTCATTCTGTGTGTGTGTGTGTGTGTGTGTGTGTGTGTGTGTGTGTGTGTGTGTGTGTGATGAATTTCGTATGGCAATGTTTTTTTTTGTACTACATATCCATCGCAACATGCATATTAAGGATCAAAATGGAAAAAAAAACAGTTCTTTGAAAATATGGAAATGAGAGAGAGAGAGAGAGAGAGAGAGAGAGAGAGAGAGAGAGAGAGAGAGAGAGAGGTGGGTGAAATATGATGTGAATTGGATGTTGCAATATATGTGTACGTGTATATATGTATAATACCTTACGAAGTGTTCGGTTCAGTATGTGGGAAGGCAAAAATAAAGTCGCTCATTTTTCACTCCTCGTCCATGAACAAGGAAATGTAATCTGCCGGACGAGGGGACGCCGAGCTCTACATGAATAATGATAAAAATGAGAGCGGCATACACGAACGTGCGGAGCGAGAGCGTTCGAACCTGAAAATGAGGCTTCGTTTGAAATGACGCACCGAAACTCCCTTACCTTCCTCTCTCTCTCTCTCTCTCTCTGGATTGATTTTGAATATAAGAATGAATACTCATTGTTGAGTAATGCTTTTAATGTTATAATTGGTGTAAAACTGTGTGTGTGTGTGTGTGTGTGTGTGTGTGTGTGTGTGTTTTAGTTTTTGATATTAGTGGAAGTGGTAGTGCTATACTTGAATAGAGGAAGTTAAGGCAGAGAAGAACGGAAACTAACCTAACATTAAATACTACATCCAAATTAGTGTAGAGTACATAACAAGGCACATTACCTAATTAAGGGACATAATTGTTCTTTTACCAGCCGCTCCCTGAGTCCCCAAACTAATTAGTTAATGAACTCAAGTAGCCTTTGTGTTTTCTCTTGTCATTTACAGCAAATAGTGAAGGCACATTGTATCAAGTCAGACGGAACGTATTCGAGATTGCATAGGGAAGGGAGGGGACGTGTAGAAGTTTGTATTATTATTATTGTAATTTTCCTGCCTTTCATCATCATAATCACCACCACCACCACGACCATCGTAATAGTTACTATCAGTACCATCACCATCATCGTTACCATCATTTGTGAATTTTATATAAGTGATGAAGATTCCTCACTGTCTTACTCCTTTATGATGGCTGCCTGTCTATTCCAGGCTACTCCAGAAAAAATCTCCTCCTTCTAGCACTGTGCTTGGTCTGGTTTCGTTAATAACTGCATAGATTTAGTAAGCAATAAACTATTTTGAGAGATGAAACCTAAACAATTTCGACGGTAGACAGAAGGAAAAGTCGCTGGAATTTTGACACTGTCGATACTTTATTAATTCGGATCACCTTTACTTTTTTTTCTAACAGCGGAAGACAAAAGCCCTCAAGTAACTGCATTCCTCGCTGTGAATGTCAATGACGTGTCAGAGAGTTTGCACAAGCCAGTCGCGACATCCACGGTGCTCGGGAACCTAAATGAAAGGAGACTGGACGATTACATTATTACATGAAGGGAGGAGAATACTCATCCCCTTAGATGTTTGATATTGACCGGCTGTGTTGTGTAAGTGCCCCCGAGGTAGGTGTTAGCGAGGAAAAGACATAATGAGAAGAAACGGCGCTTCCTCGGGGTATTACGGCGGCGTTGGTTGCAGTGCGTAGGTGCCTCGTGGTATCGGCCGGTGAGGGGGAGATACTTGTCGCTTGCCCACAATTTATCTGTTCGTGCTGTATTGTCGGGGTGTCGGGATTGCCGCTTGAGGTCATCAGTCATGCAGTTTTCTGGTATTGATTTCGTCAAGGTCGTGGTGCCGGGCTGCCGAGTCCTTGCACGAAGAGTCGCGGCCACAGTGCTAATGGGTGGACGAGACACTGAGCCGTGTGGCCGCGACGCCTCGTAATTAGGTGTTGTCGCCAGTCACCCGAGTCGCTCATCAACATTACTGTAATTTTACGTGAGCGATCATTCCGTTAGCAGTACATGCCTCCCGTTACCTAATTTGTAACCGGATGTGAGCCGTTAAGTAAAGCAGTTCCGGGTGTGGCGGAGAGGAGCGGCGAGGGATGTGGCCAGCCGGGGCAGGGCGGCGGGCCGGCCAGCCCGGGGCCACACCGCCGCCGCGACCACGGCTGGAACTTGAGCTCTCACCTTCACTCACCGCCTCCCTCACAGCAAGGAATTATTACATATATATTTTGAATATTCTCGTATGTATCAGATACATCCAGTATTTTCTCGATAGCTGGAGAATAGGAAGAGAGTGGACTGAAGGGAGCTGTTGCAACACTTGCTCTGCGCAGCTCGTTGGGGGCATGGCCTCAGGCGAGCTGAACTGCCACATTCCTCGGATTATTATTATTTTATTTACTTTTTGGGCTTGTATTAGCATTTTCTGCTGTTTTCTCACTCTCACGTAATTAAATGAAGTATGCAGGAAGGTGTGGCGTACAAGGCAGACGAAAATACGTCTGGAAATAGAGGATAAAAACGGGAATGTGGGTGTGTTAGGCCGGGGTGGCCCCAGGCGCCCCCTCCCTCCCTCTCACAAACACTCCTGCATAGCGTATGAGGCACCTACGTTCCTGCTGCTGCCGCTGCTGCTGCTGTTGGTGCTGCTGTTGCTTCTGTTGTTAATCCTTCATCAAAAGCTAACAATGCTTAACACGGTTTATTGTTGGCTTGAAAGCAAGATGTTGATGATACTGATGCTCTTAAGCTACGCTGTGTCGCTAGTCCTATAAAATTCACCTCGGAGGGAAGGGCGTCCCGGGGAGATGGAAGGAGTGGTGGAGGACGCTGAATATTTCCCTCGAAGGCAGGTGCTGGTTGACGTTTTTCTTAATGTCGCTGGCAGGGGCGTGGAGGTGATCACAGGCGCCGGGCTTCCCCTCCCTCCTCCCCTTCCTACCTGTTGGAGGCAGCGGTGCTCCTCACTAAGTGGGTCTCCGCTCACTCGGATCAAACCTTCGCACCTTGAGGCTAAAGAAAAGCAAAACACAGCCCACGCTTTCTCATCGGTCTTTGTGTGCAGTGAGTCGATCTCCATCCTAGCGAGTGAGGGAATGACAAACACGCAGGCAAGAAAAGTAAACAAATAAAGGAGAAATAAAGAAAGATAAAAACAAATGATTCTTGCTTCACCGACCCGACAAAATAAAGTTTCACTCCCACCACCGGCGAATTGTATATAGAAAGACATTTTTTGACCACGGTAATGGGATTTGGGGATCGGACAGCAGACGGACACCCACAGATAGACCCACAGGTAGGACAGTAGGACCAGGTGAAAGGAACCCTAGAGAACCCCTCTCCAAAAACAGTCATGACGAGACAGAGGCAGAGACAGAGACAGAAAGGGGGGGCGGAGTTGTGTGTGCGTGTGTGTGCTGATGTGCGTGCGTGCTAGTGTGTGTGTGTGTGTGTGTGTGTGTGTGTGTGTGTGTGTGTGTGTGTGCCGCCCTTGAGCAACCCCCCAGTGCCCACCCGCCAGCCAGGGACGGCCCATCGCCTTTAATTCAGCGATGCAACACTTTCCTGCGGTCACCCTGCAGCCCCCAACACTGGACCACTCGTAGGGAAAGCGAGCATGAGTGGGAGGAGGAGGAGCAAGGGAAGAGGGATGGGAATGAAGGGCATCTCTGACACGGTAAACAAACTCCCATACTGTGTGTCTGTCTTGTGTGTTAAGAGAGAGAGGAAGAGGTTTTGTTTATTGGTGACTGATTGCAAGTGAAAATTATTAGATGATTATTTTCTTCCATCATGTCAGTGATCTTGTAAATAAATTCCCATCGATAGCAGATCAAGAGAATGATTAGTTTGGATCAATCAGTTTTATTAGTCTCTCTCTCTCTCTCTCTCTCTCTCTCTCTCTCTCTCAAAATCGTGTGTGTGTTTGAGAGAGAGAGAGAGAGAGAGAGAGAGAGAGAGAGAGAGAGAGAGAGAGAGAGAGAGAGAGAGAGAGAGAGAGAGAGAGAGAGAAGAAGAGAGAGAGAGAGAGAGAGAGAGAGAGAGAGAGAGAGAGAGAATGAATGAAGTCATTAATGATGAAAGGCATATAATTTAATTTTAATAACGCGACAAGAAATATTTACTAACTTGCTTTTACTTCCCATCCTTTTTTTTTCCCTTTTTTTTTAACGTCAACTACTTTATATTCTTTGATGGTTCAAGTAACTCAATTTCTTTTCTCATTTAGCGATAAAAAATAATAGTAGTAACATTAATAGTAATAGTAATAATCATTATACTAATCGAATGATTTTAGCTATTTGTACCGAGTGGCTTTTTCCACTCACTTTTTCATTCATTTCCTTTCGAATATCTCAATTAGCGTCTCCAAATTTAGAATTCGTCTTTTTTAACCAGTCCTACCCTCCCCTGCGTCCTCTTCGTCTCCTGTTGCCTCAATGCTTAATGTATTTTCCTAACAAAAGACTCCTCATTTTTTATTCACGACCTGTTTGAAATAAGAACGAGTTATTTATATGTTTCTGGAACTTTTACTGACAGGTTTGGGCTTGTACCTGTTTAATCCACGGTAATATTTCTGGAGATGAATGTGTGTGTGTACACACACACACACACACACACACACACACACACACACACACACTAAGTAATGGTTGATGCTGAAAACTCATCTTTCGTTGTAGTTCTAAGTTTCTTTAGGTTGCACCTGATAGTTAGCTTTGTATAAAAGGAAATAAGGTATAAAGTGAAATGCGAGTTCCGTCCCAGCTGTCTAGTTTTTATTGATTTTTTTTTTTGTGTGCTTTGAAAGGGCAAAAAAGGCAACTTACTCGTACACTGTCATAGCTTGTAGAATCGTCACACATATAAGGAAACCAATGCTTGAAGTCAAGTAGATATTAGCACAAATTATCACCATGATAAATTTATATTTTGCCTTCATGCTACCAAGGTAATATCACGGTGCAGGTCTCATTTTATTCATCTACTACTGCTACTGTCTGATATCTCCATGAGTCTCCTTCTTTTCCTCCTCCTCCGCCCCCTTCGCCTCGTCCTGCTCCTCTCTTATCATGTCCCCGTGGGGTGAGCGGCGGGGTGCAGGGTACAGTACGGGGTGTCGCGGTCCTCCCACCCGAGGCACCTTCCTCCAACCCGTTTCTCGTCTCCCTTACGACACAAAAACTAGCGCTCTCCGATGTGAGTTATGCGTCGGGCTAAGCGGCGTCCCTTAGCTAAATGAGACGGTGTTGTAGGTTGTGATGTGTATGTGTGTGTACGCATGTGTGTGCTTGTGGATGTATTGAGAAGAGATATCATACACTTGCCATTCCTTGTCTATATTTATCACAGTTTATCAGTGCATTTATTCCCTTCGTAACGGGCGTGAAGAGGGGTTATATTTACACATATTGCGTTATTGCAGTGGTGTTCCTGGCGCCTGTGGGAGACTGCTGCTGGTGCTGGTGATGCTAGCCACCGGTCGAACCAAGGATTCTCACTGAGGAAGATCCATTAACCTTTCCCTGGGGCGATGGCTGGCTGTGGCTGGAAGGTGGACGGTTTCTCTGCTGCGATACCAGTGTCTCCTGAAGAGTGTTCACCGCCGTCTTGATGCATTTAATGTTGGAGGATTCTCTAAAGTTTATCAACGCACCATTCCAGCGATTTATCTGGACAGGTTTGTACGTGGTGAAAGAGTTCCAGTGTTATGTGGTAGATTTGGTAATTGAGAGAGAGAGAGAGAGAGAGAGAGAGAGAGAGAGAGAGAGAGAGAGAGAGAGAGAGAGAGAGAGAGAGAGAGAGAGAGAGAGAGAGAGAGAGAGAGAGTGGGGGGTGGGGGGGTAGGTTTCAAGGTTTCAATCATACAGGGCGTGGGACTGACTGAATAAGTATAATTTAGTTACTGACAAAGAGGTGATGCAGTAAATAGTTCTTAAAATTAATAGTTAGCGTGTTGAATTCTATAATAGTTTACCCTTCATTAGACCGATTTCATCAGAGAAAACGTATTTTGTGAGTAACTATACCATTTTAATTTCCCATCTAGGACAACGCCCGGAGACGTGGTGAAAGATGGAAAAACTATAAAGCAGCTGGGAAAAAATATATCAAGCAAGAAGAGGTAAGAAGGTAAGAAAGGTAAGGCAGAAGGTAAGAAAGAGGAGAATAAGAAAAAGATTCCAGGTAGAAGGGAGGAATTTAAAAGTTGGTGGGATGAGGTCAAGCAGGCGATACATTGCGTAATACAGTTCGTTCGCCAGTCTAAGGAAGGAAGCAATGGGAAGGTGCATAAAGCAGATTAAAGTGAACCGTGGGAAAAGTACGCAGACGCAAAGAAAGCAGCTGAGGAACTGATTAGGAGGTGGTGAACTGTAAAGAAAAAAACAGGTGAATGTACGTAAAGTCTGATAACGGGGACAGAAAGGATGGAGAACCAGCCTAAATAGGTTGATAGACTATAGCAGCAGCAAGGGAGAAGAAGTAAATGTTTTTTTTTGTCGGGGGAGCAATATGGTTGAAGTAGTAGATACATAAGTCTGTTTAAAGATGAATAGAGGAGAGTAGGGAAAGAAAATGAATGAATGAAGGGGGAGGTCAGAAAGATGACAAGCATGATGACTGATGGAGGGATTAAATCGGTTTAGAAGTATGAAAGAGGCACAAGTTTATGGAGAGGAAAGGTGTGTATCATTTACATGACTCACAAAGCGCTTATCATTGGGAGGGAGATCTCATGAAGTTAAAACGATGACCGAACATTATATAAATAGTGGAGTTTAGGGGGTTCCAAATCAGACAACAGTAGGGCAATCATAGGTGAGATGGGGTGGAGTTCATTCAGCGAAGCTATACCTCCTTGGAATCGAGAGAGAGAGAGAGAGAGAGAGAGAGAGAGAGAGAGAGAGAGAGAGAGAGAGAGAGAGAGAGAGAGACGAGAGAGAGAGAGAGAGAGAGAGAGAGAGAGAGAGAGAGAGAGAGAGAGAGAGAGAGAACTTCATCTTGGAAAAAAACGGAAGAACATAAAGAAATATTAGCTATTAGAGTAGCAAGATTATGAAAAAGAGGAGACCGGTAGGACAAGATGGATATCCAATCCACACACTTAGATTGGTTAGGAGAAAACAAACAGTGGAAGCATTTCACCAGTGTGTAGGAGATTGGGCTGACAGGCTGTTAGAGTAGAGAAAGAATTATAGTAGATGTAAACGTTAACATTTCTTGTGCAGGCGTGGGAAGCACACCGTAGAAATTAAATATGAAGAGACACGAGTCCATGTTCCTCTCTGTTCATCATCCCACAGGCTGAGAAGGACCACAGACAGACAGGCAGCGGAGGACCTACTAAACGCCGAGATGATGATAGTGCCACACGGAGGACGAGGAAGACGGTAAGGACAACGACGAGTAGCATGTATGTTTAGCACTGAGGTTGAAATTCGTCCAGCAATCATTGAAGGAGATGCCTACTGATTGAGAATATGTAACATTAGCAAGCGTAACATAACTAAAGCAGCTCAAGTAATAGTGATCCTTAAAGACACGTTTTCTGTCAGTGATCCTTAAAGACACGTTTTCTGTCAGTTTAAGGTTGAATTTTGAGCATTTTGTCTACATGTGTAGATCCTTTTTTGTCTACATATGTAGATCCTATTAATGCTTCAGCTTATTGGATTTTGGTCTTATCACTGTAAATGACAACCAATTTATGTACAATAATTATAAGGGCAATAGAAATATTATCAATATCTCCATCTATATGTCTGTAATAGTAATTTTGCCTCCACAGATGAGGGAACAAGGATCCTGCTGTGAATTTGTGGCAGGGGAAGATGGACATCACATGTATCAGGATAAGTATACATAGATGGCTTTAATTTTTATATTGATTTTGCATATAATTGTGATAAGTTGCTTGTCTAAACTCTCGTTTAATCTTGATTCAAAATCATCTATTTTTACAGAGTTCTGTAGGAGGAAGTTGTGATGTCTACACCATCAGTATCACCATTACCCAGTGTGTCACACCCAGGGCTTGCAGTGTTGCGAGTTATGAGCTTCGTAGTGTAATAAGTCAAAGACTCCCCAACATTTATATTTTTTATTTATTTTTTTTTAATAATTTTTTTCTGGTGTTGAAAATGTTCGTGGTCACTGTCTGCCCAGCTCAGGATGACGGAGACTGAGAAACACTCAATGAGCTCACTATATTATTACAAATATGAAGCAAAAGTTTCTCAGTTTCCGTCATCCATAAAAGAGAAAACGAATGAGGTTAGAATAGAAAACTCGCCTTGAATGGTACACTTAAAAAATTTGAATTTGTTAATTTCTTACGCGGTCACTGTTACCATACGTTGCTTCCTCTGCACTGGTCTTGAGTCCTGTCAAATGAAAAAAAAAGTGCATATATGTGGATGTTAATTGCAAGAGAAACTTACTTTAAATCCTTTGCAGGGTGTCGACCGACCGTTGCAGATGTCTCTAAGGGCCAGAGCCAGTTGGCGAAGGGGCTGGATTGCTGCGCCATTTTCAGCCATAACACAATACCCTCTGGCTGCCTTTGAAAAAAGGCATGACCACTGTGTCATGTTGTGCTCTGTCTCGCTCCGCCACCCACCCGCATCCACAACAGGAGGCAGAGAGGCTTTTCGCTCACTTCACACAGAGGGGCTCTTGTGTCCCGTACACGTCTCCAGCAACAGTTCCTGCTGTACCACGATGATAATGTCATATGAAGCTGACGCGAAGGACAGAGTTCACTTTCTTCTCTTCACGAGATGGGGTGATAAATGAGTAGTTGTGACGTACGACGTGTCTTAAGTCCCACTGGTCTTGCTCACCGTGTCGTGGATAGCTGCTGCCTGCCACCCACGTGTAATGAAGTTGACATCCAATCTTATTGCCCCTGACCTCTATCACCGCTTGCCGTATGACCAGGGTCTATGCAAAGGAGACTGCGGCTTGTGATGATGAGTTCCTGAGCCGCACGTAGCTGCTGCAAACCTCTCTGGCATCACACCTTCGTGGCCATGGCTCAAGATACCAACAGTGCTGTTTACCACACCACCGTTCGGACAAGCAGGACGGATGCTGCGGCCATCACAAGTGGGCTTAAACTGGCCATGAGTACTGCAGACCGAGCTGGTGGCATCCTGCTAATCCATCACCATCAGGTTGTGATCGTGATGTTCCATACCGACTCCAGGAGTGGGTTGCAGCCATGGGCCTAGTTATCCAAATCTCCAGAACCTTGCCACACAGATATTGAAGGACGTGGAAGGATAGGGGAGCGAGGCTGCTGTTGGAGCCGCCCTGCCTGAGGATTGCGGGTTCTTCGCATCAGCTGCCATCTTCGTCCGGCACATGATGCTGCGGGTGCTGAGAGCAACACCACCGCCTCACTCAATACACCACAACTTCACATTGCAGCTCCAGCTACGTCAACGTCGAAGAGCAAATCTCGATACGCCATGCCTGTGAAAAAATATTTATATAAGCATCTCACACAATACATATTGTAATATTTTTGTAAAAAATAAGATGCGATATTAAGGATAAGAAGGTTGTTGCAAATGACAACCTGCTTGATACTGGTAAATTTCTATCGTTCTGTTTAAAATTGTACGTTAAATACATGTAAATTTTTATTGTTCATTAAACATACCCGAGTTACACCCGTCAGTATTGATTTACCACGTAAGAAGTGTTGTTGACCGATGATATTTTGCGACGCCCAACACTACAGTCATGGTGCGTATCTTCCTCCCTCATCCAAGCAGATCCAAGTAAGAGAGATCCATGCAGGACGTGGATCGCTTGCAGGGATTGAACTCTAAGGAGTGGATACATTTCCTCAACTGCCGCTGCTGGGAATCTGTTCAATGGAAGGATGGAAGGTAGTATAAAACAAAGCCTCACTTATGGTAGTGTACTAATTAGAAATGTTGTTAATAGTAAGAACAAAAACCTGACGGTGGCCAAAATCATCTAGTGTTCATCGTACGAATCTATAGTAGAACCAAATAATTTTGTAGAACCTGCCATCATCTCAATCAATCAATCAATCATGGAGGGCATATGCCGGGGGGCACGTTGCCTCGCTCACCCTATGACGGCACTCCCGGTGGTCACACCTCGCCAGACTCCACGCAGGTCCCCTTTCCATACTGAGTAACTCCAAGCAGGAAGCATCGACCTGCCGCAGCCATGAGTTCAGTGAGCGTCCCCTTGGTCTGTCTCCTCATCTCTGAAAGTACATAATACTGTATTAAGTTTGCTTTTCCTTATCCTAAAAAGCTTAAGTAATACGGTTTGTATTGTAAGTATAGATATATTATTTTTTTACACTCGATGTGCGCCTTCCTTGTTCACTAATCCTAAAAAAAAAAAAAGACCGCTATTCTTAAAAGTAAAAGAAAGGGAGATCGTTGACAACTTTTGCACTGCGTGGCACGTAACGTTTTATGAGGGACGACATTAACACAGCAATAACAACTAGTCTTGTGAAAACGTGATCGACAGTCAATCTTATTTGGACAAGATGCTACCAAGAACTGCTCGAACTTAAAATTTCACCACTACATCAATATTTTTGTCATAATGGCACAATGTAGTGTTGATCGTAGTCACATTACATATTTAGAGATTTGTTACTCAAGAAGTCTCCGGCTGGAGGTCATCAAAAAGTTAAGAATTCTGTCTGACTGGTGTTAGAATTATAAAGACACGAGAACTTTCACTGAATAGCTTTCCATGGACTCGCCATCTTGATTTATTCAGAGCTGACTATTCCAAACAATGTTGAGGTAAATTTACTCGTTTTGAAATACCATCAGTAAAGAGAATTTCATACGAAGCAATTTTTAAGAATCTATCGGTATGCACAAAATAAAATATTTGATAAAACATCATGAATAGCAATGTCAGAAGCTTTGGACTAATATTCGCGCCATTCTCGCCTTGCAGAATCAGACTCCAATTATGGGTGTTGACAAGACAGTGAGTTACCAACGATTTGAGACTTCAGAGTAATTCTTGGGACTAAAATTAGGAGAGAAACTGTTAACAATAGCAAACTTGTGAAGCTCCGTAAAACACTAGAAAAGCGGTGATTTGTAATACTCTATTCTCGCATGACCAACATTTATCTTCTATACTTTTTTTTGTCAAGGAAATCTGGTGTGGAAAAACGTAAGTGGTCTTAAAAATAGGGAGACTGAACTATTTGGATTCGCATTCCTTCTAGACTTAAATAAACATCAGTGCACCATGAGCCCCCCCAAAAAATAATGATAATAATAATAATGAAAAAAAAAAAAAAATAAATAAATAATAAAAAAATTAATAAATAAGAGCGCGTATGCACACATGAGCACACATATACACACAAAAAATAAACAAATGAAATATAAAAATAAAAATGAAATAAATAAAAAAGTAAATATTAAGACCAGGTACGGCACTCTATTTACTTATGTTTTCGACTTAAAAACTCCCAGCATTCCTTGTTTGGTAAGTGGAGTTTCACTTTTTACCACGAAACATAAGTGGGAGTTATTGCAGCTTTTGTTATGATGGACGTCACCTTTGATACAACAGATAATTTTCTGAAATCAGTAGTCTGTTCTTACGGACACTAATCTCACCAAAGATTTCCCAGCTTGGTTAGGTTAAGGTAGTTATTTTTGGAGGTTAAAAACCAAAAATAATAGTAAATAGAGTGTTGCGCCTCGTCTTGATATTTACCACGATAATTGATATTGTCAGATGGCAAAACAAACTTTATGAACGAAAGTTTTACATTCACATCAGTGATACACAAATGATGTTTAAAGCTACGTTCAAAAGAAACAAGCAGCGCCTCTCTTGTGATTAAGTGAAATAAAATACACGGAAAATGAATAAAAATAATTCTCCAAATATGGATGACGTCCCAAATAAAACGCTAATAAGATTTCCATCATTGCATCATTGTATCATTTGCATGTACATCTCATGCCGAAACTGATCTAATGAAACGTACAAGTTATGGTGGTTAAAAGATTATCATTTCATAATTACTGTCATTACAATCATCTCCTCTATATTCCCTCTCTTCCTCCCTCACGTACACTGTTCTTTCTACAATATTCCTACATCTCTTTCCTTCATCCACCACAATCCTTATATAGCCAGTGCATTCTCCCCTCTCTTTCTCCGTACCGCTTTTCCTTCTCACCACCACCAACACCAAAATATCTTCCCCCCTATTCCCCCTCTCTCTTTCTCACGCACACTGTTCTTTCAACCCTATTCCTACAACTCTTTACTTCATCCTTCACAATGCTTCCATCGCCACTACATCCTTCCCTCTCTTTCTCCACACCGGTTATCATTGTCACCACCAGCAACACCACAATATCTTTCTCCCTATTCCCCCCCCTACCCCCCCTTTCTCTCTCTTACGCACTCTGTTTCATCAATCCTATTCCTACAACTCTTTCTTCATCCATCACAATCCTTCCATCACCACTACATCCTTCTCTTCCTCCGTACCGCCTTCCTTGTCACCGCCACCACCACCACCACCGCTTCGTACACACACACACACACACCGCTCTTTCTTCCCCGGCAATTCCCACACAAACAAGCACCACCATCTCCCATAAATATCTAAAACTATTGCTTTTGCTCAGAGTTGCACCACACGCTTAAAACTGCACTGCGACACACAAACACGCCCATCACCTCCTTACCTCCACCACTCGCCTCTCCCACACGCCAGCTGCCTCGCTACTGCCGGTGCGCTCCCCACTGAAGGAAACGAGCTCCTCTATGAACCGAATCCGTCTCGAAACAGGGAAACAAATCACCCCCTAAGATTATTATTATCATTTATTTTCACGTTAATAATGCAAAGCGACTGTGTAAATCGTGCAGGTGTGTTTGTGGGTTGCGAAGTGTGTAGTGTAAAGTGTATGGAACGAGGGCAGTGCGATGTATATATAGAAATAATTACGGTTTAGAGGTCCTGAAAACAACAGAGACTCGTTGGCGGGTTATGGTTAACTAGCGTGTTGTGTTGGCCGCTGAAACGCAATCCAGCGCTCGCACATTTGTTTATTCATGCATGTCTATATTATTTGCTGAACGCTGCAACTTTAAAGCGTGAGAGGCAAGTAGTATGTATACATTCGCGTCCGGGTGCGTTTGTTATGTCGAGAAAACAACGCACGGAATTATTACACTTCTAAATTCAAACACACATGATTCGTCTCTCTCTCTCTCTCTCTCTCTCTATTATTATTATTATTATTATTATTATTATTATCATTATTAATGCTATTAATATTATCATTGGTAATGCTAATATGGTAAATACAAAACTATAACAATCATAATTACCAGTTACCCTTTTCGTAATTGCTGCTGCTGCTGCTGCTGCTGCTGCTGCTGCTGCTGCTGCTACTACTACTACTACTACTACTGCTGCTACTGCCACTACTACTACTATTGCAACCACTAATATCACTTTTATCACCACTACACGTATTACTAGTAATGCCTTAGCGTCACAAGCATGAATCATTCTTTCCTTTCATCCTTTCCGCCACCACCACAGCAGCAGCAACAAACACACCACCATCGTCATCACATCATCACCATCACACCCACACCAACCAACTCCCTTTCCCATTTAGCTTTTTTCTTTCCCCCACACATCACCAAGTCTGCTAACGAACTTACCACTGCTATTGGCTTACTGCCGTGTGTTCATACTCTTCCTTCGTCTCCTCGCTGCGTACCACTCCTGCCTCCAAGACTTCAGACACCTGGGCCCGATCCCTCGCCTCATTTCCATCGCAAAGTCGAGTTTCCTCCATCTTTTTTTCTATTTTTTTCCTCCAGAGTTGCTCCTCCGTTTTACTCTCCAAGTCTCTCATCCAATTTCCCGGTCTCTACCCTGCCAGCATTCTCCCGACACGGCCTCGAGGAGCTTAGGGGACGGGGAGGAAAGAGAGCGATTCCCTCCGTTTTGTCGTCCTCGTCGAGCGTCGAGTATTAGTAGAGGGACGCTCTGATCACCTGAGTACTTCTCCCCTCGGTGCAGTGTGAGATGTTGCCCTCCCAGGATTATGACGAGAGTAAGTAAGAGGTGAAGGGAACAGTTTCTCGTCTCCTTTCGCCCTCTCTCGTCACCTGTCACACCTCACTCGTCTCTCCTTCTCTTCCTCCTCCTCCTCTTCTTCCTACTCATGCTCTTCTTCCCTCTCGTCTTCGTGCTGCTGGCCGTGCGGGACAAAAGGGTTAGGGCGGTGTCCTCTGCATTTGTCTTCCTGCAGCCCTAGACACAGATCTTCCCATGATTTCTCTGAGGCGCCGTATAGAGAATCTTGGGCGCCGCCTCTCTCCCGCTACGTGACGCTACTGTCAAGCTCCCGCCAGAGACTTGATTCTCTGGCAGCGAACGTGCTAGCGGCCCCTCCAGGCCTCCCAGGATGATTCCACCCCACATAAATGGAAGGCTTGGTGGATTTTACTAGCACCGTGGGGGTCTCTGCACCGCCTCCAATCCCTCTAAGTGAAGCAGGATATTCAACTCGCCATAACAGTTGTGTCTTACTTAGCTCTTACATCTCGCCAGACAAGACGACGGCAAGAAGAACGTGATTGTCCGGGAACAAATAACAAAAATATTTCGGCGTCCCGAGAGACACATGAACCGAGGCAGCCTCCCACTACACCTCGACTCGAGTGTGTTAGAGCGACTCACAGCTCAGGATGAAACTTTTACCAGGAAGTGATCACTCATTTTTCCTGCCCCTCCATCCCTCCCTCGTCTACCATAGAAATAATACCTGCGAGACCTTTGTAATACTTCCCGGCGCACGATCAACAAAGTGGATTGCGTGGGTTGAGTGGGAGGCGGCAGTCTGCGAGTTCGCCGAGGGAGTGACGAAACAAGACGAGGCGCGAAGGACGTCTATCTTAATTAAAATTCACCTCAGATACTGGTGCAGCCTTTCACTCCCCCACTCTTGCGACGTCCGATCAGCGAGAGGAGATGCGACAGGATTCAAGACTCGGCTTAATAAGATGAACCTCTGAAGCGTGTCTGTCAGCCCCTCCCCTCATAAATGGAGTTGTATACAATTAGCGAGCTGGAGTTCCTAAGTTGAGAAAGCTATTAATCATGTTAAATAGGGAGAGTACAAGTACCTTCCATAATGATTACTGAAAGGAAACGAGGTGAAGAGGATTAGATTGCTCTCAATACGGACGGCTTTGATCATCTTGTTAACCCGCTGGTGCTGGAGAGGCACAGGTTGTGGAGGTAACGCAGGAAAGGAAGGGAGATTAATGAAAAATAA
>CM035219.1:9715216-9717716 GCA_020233015.1 Callinectes sapidus
GTGTGTGTTGTGTGGTGTGTGTGTGTGTGTGTGTGTGTGTGTGTGTGTGTGTGTGTGTGTGAGGAGGAACACTGGCCAACGGCAATAAAAAAGATAAAAGGCCGCTGAGGTGGTGGCCCCAAACGGAAGGTCAAAAGAACCATCCGAAATTTGAGGGTAAGTATCTTGAAACAAACAAAACAAACAAAAAAAGTGTGTGTGTGTGTGTGTGTGTGTGTGTGTGTGTGTGTGTGAGTGTGTGTGCGTGTGTGTGTGTGTGTGTGTGACCAGGCTAAAAAAATGAAAACAATATACCCTTTTTTTTTTATGAACGCGGTAATATTTTTTTCCATTACAATAACTGACATTTTTTCCGGCTCATATCGTGATGGTGTTTTTTTTCATCACCTCTTTATTTAACCAAGTATGAACGTGTGAGTATTACTGAATGAAATACCAACCCAAAATCCTCATATATATAGCTGCCCATCCACCCATACACCATCCACACACCTCCACCCATACACCTCCACTCACCCACCCATTCTCACCAACCCATATACACATTCTATGGTTTAATGGAAGTAAGTAAAGAATGCTCGACATCCTTATGAGAGAGAGAGAGAGAGAGAGAGAGAGAGAGAGAGAGAGAGAGAGAGAGAGAGAGAGAGAGAGAGAGAGAGAGAATGTCTCCCTCTCTCTGAGACTGATCTGCCTTTCTCTTCCTCTCTTTTGTTCTTCTTTCTTTCTTTTTCCTCATTTCACTTTTGACCTCTTTCTCTCTTTTCTTTCTTTTCTTCTTTCATTTCCATTCCCCGCCTCATCGCGTAAACACATATTCTCTCTCTCTCTCTCTCTCTCTCTCTCTCTCTCTCTCTCTCAGTTTTTCGGACTCAGGGACTTGGGGAATTTCTGGGACATTTCGAGGAAAGAGGAAGAGAAGGAAACAAAGAGGAAGAAGAAAGAATGAAGAAGGAAAGAGAAGAGGGAAAAGATAAGAAAAGAAAGTTAATTGTAAAGAAGAGAAAAGTTTCGATTCCCCAGTGAAGAAAGGGAAGGAAGAAAAAGACCAAGTTAAAAAAAGGAGATGGAAGGGAAAGTAAAAGACGAAAATAAATAATTGAATCAACCTTCATATTTTTCCCTTATCAATAAACATTTCAGAAAGAAAGAGAAAGAGAAAGGGCAGAATTTCCCTCTCCCTCTCTCTTTCTCGATCTCCTTCACGTGGTCCGCCTCATCTCGTCCTTCACCACACAACCACTCGCCTTGGCCGCTCCGCCTCCCTCTCGTTGCTTTGCTCCACCCAAGCCCTTAATAGCGCCATGGAGAGACTGTTAACTGAGCCTGGAGACCATTAAGCAGTTGGGGAAGCATGGGGCGTAGGAGGAGAAGGTGCGGGAGGTGAAGGAGCACCAGAAGGAGGAGGAGGAGGAGGAAAAGGTGGCCATTAATAACAAGAGGAATTCTGTAGTAACAAGAGGGTTATTTTCTATAAAAGTTTTGCGGCATTCGCGTGCTCAGAGATAAATCCGGAGAATATTTTATGCGAGGATGAAAGGGCAGGGAGATAAGGGGGAAGAAAGAGTGCATAAGAGACAAGGAAAGGGAAAGGAATGGTTGGTTGAAAGGGAAGATAAAGAGGTGAATGAAGAGAAGAGGGATAAAAGCGACTTAGGGAAGAAAGAGGAGGGAAAAGTTAATATGATGAAAGGATGGTAAGTGAAAAGAAAAGAGAGTGAAAGGGTGGGAAGGACGAGGAAGACGAAGGGAGGAAGAGGAAGGGAGGAAGAGGAGGAAGAGGAAGAGGAGGAGGAGGAGGAGGAGGAGGAGGAGGAGGAGGAGGAGGAGGAGGAGGAGGAGGAGGAGGAGGAATGGAGAAAAGAAGAATAAGTTTTGTGTTAAAGCGACCTTGACACGTTTCAGAATTCCAGCGCTTCATTTCCTCTTATATTGGTGTTCTTATTCCTGTGAAACTTTTACCCTTATGTAGCCTGAAACTCCTCGGTCCTCGACCCTCTCTCTTTCTCTCTCTCTCTCTCTCTCTCTCTCTCTCCGCCTGACCTGTTTGTGCCTCGTAAGTCATCTCTCTGTGTTCATCTACTGCCTCCTACCTTCTCCCCCTCCTTCTCTTCCCTTCCTCGCTCTCCCCTTCCATCACCAAGACCCCTCCTGCGTCCCTTTCCTCCTCCCCCCCCTTTCTCCCAGCCTCCTTCCATCACAGTGTCCCTTGTCTTCCTCCCTTCCTCCCTCCCTCCATCCCACCCTGCCATCGTCCCTTCCCGCGTCACCCTGTGTCCCCGGTGCCTCGGGTGGTCGTGTCTGGAAGTCAATACGATTTGCTCCCCAGTTAGTTACGCGGCTCCACCAGTTGCTGCAGAAGGCAAGGCAGTGAAGGTAAAGCGAAGCGGTGGCAGCCACTAACCTGAACTGCAGCACTGCCCGCCCTCCCTCCCTCCCGCCCGCCTTGGAGTGACTAACTGAATGCCTCACTGACTGACTGCTTGCCAAACTCCCTCAA
>CM035219.1:9722716-9725216 GCA_020233015.1 Callinectes sapidus
CACATAATCATCACCACCAGCAGCAACAGCGGTATGACCAACATCACAAACATCACCACCAACATTATCACAACTACTACCATAACGAAAACAAAAACTACCAACACTGCCATCACAAACATTACCACCACTAGCATCACTATCACCATTACTATCATCACACTCTTAACGCCACCATCACCACCATCACCACCACCATCACTCATAACAACTCCAACACAACACATACCATAACGGAAAAAAAATTACTAACTCTGCCATCACAAATATTACCATCACCATCACTTGCATCACCATCACCATCAGTATCATCACTCAGCACTACCACCACCATCACCACTGTCACTCATAGCAGCTCCATAACGAAAACAAAACAAATACTAACACTGACACCATAAACATTACCATCACCACCACTACCATCACCATCACTATCATTATTCTTAGTACCACCACCACCACTGCCACTATCAACAGCGTCACTCATAACAGCTCCAATACTACACGTAATTACCGAGATTGAAACCATAACACGGGAGCAGCGGCATAACAGATTAATGAGCGGCATTGGGGTGATGACGAGGTGGCTATTGTGATGACGTATGCCACACCACGTCACCACTCTTCTGACTCCACGGCATTTAAAAGCACGGTTGTGATTATAATTAATAGTGCAAATGAAAATAACTGTATGGATATGTATATACGAGTCATTACTCGCTGGATGAAATAGTGTAGTGTTTGTAGCTCATTTGTTTGTTTTATTTTATTCACGTATTTATGTTTAGTTTTCTTTTTTTTTTTTGGCATAACTTTTCATTAATTTGCTTGTGTTATGTTTCGACGTCTTTTTATTTATTTATTATTTTCTTTTACTTTATAATCTCTTGCTCACGTAACTGTGTTGTGAAAATTATGTATCCCAGCGCAGAATTTCTGTGTAAAAATTCAGACACATATCATAATTAACTCATGCAAGGCAGGGGGGAAAACAAGGCCGCTGAAGGTTTGCGTCGGGGATGTGGTGAGGTGAGGCGGTGCAGTCAACAACGCATTTCGAAACACTTTAACAACTTTAAGCATTGCTGGTACCACTACCATCTTCAGGTCTCTCGTAACTACCAAATACCAAACATTTTCTATTATTCAACACGACAACTTTCAACAATAATCATACACAAGAAAATAATGGAGCTTTCCGTGCTACAGAACAATTCAACATTCCCTTTCACAAAACAATGCTTCTGAAACTTGAAAGGGATTATGTAAAGAATATATGATTACACACCCACTTTAAAACCACTGTTCCTTTGATTTCATAGCTAACAAAAGATAAAAAAATATCATCCCTTCGTATATCGGTACATCATTGTATCCACGCATGCAACTTTAGTTCCAACAATGATTGACTGTGATCAAAGGTCAACTACAACAATGAAATAATTAACCCTCAACATCCACTCCAACACCGAAAGCAAGAAACAGGTAAATGATACAATTAACAATTAAAAAACAGCGTTGCTCTCCTCATTCCCCCCTCCTCCCACTATAAAAAAAAAAAGAAACGAGTTAGCGAGGCTTGTGAAACTCTCGTAATCTGATCACAATGTACCCCTCTGTAATTTATCCGGATTCTGCACTATTTACGGCTCACTAATATATCCAACTCCCCCACTTGCTTTTTTTTTTTTTTATCCCAGCGAGAGATATTTCTGTTGTGTTTTTTCCCAGGTTTATGTAAACTAGACCATTTTTCCCCACTTTTTCGCAGTTCTCGTATTTCTCCCTCTTTTTCCTTTTGTTTATTTTCTCTCGCGTCGCTATAGATTTAGGGATTTCCAAGTTCCTTTCTTTTCTTTTCTTTTCACTGTTGTTGTTTTTCCTCTTCTTCTATTGTTTTTCTAAGTTTTAGATAGATATCCTTAAGATGCTCTCTCTCTCTCTCTCCCTCTCTCTCTCAATTTTTCAAAGTTTCACCAGATAATAAACAATAACAATTTACAACATTGAAATACCATAACCATAACTAAAAAAAAGTTTCATAAAGCATATTGAAGAGTCTATTATTTGTATTGTTGAAATAGATAAACAAAACAATAGATCAAGGGAAAGGTTATAAAGATACACACAAAGGAATGAAGCACACACTAAAAATACGATCATCTCATAAACGAGCGAGGGAAGAAAACCAGGGACAAGGACGACGAGGGAATAGGAGGAGGTGGAGGAAGAGGAAGAGGAGGACGAGGACGGGGACGAGGGTGAGAAAAAATGATTAGAAGGGAGAAAACCATATTATCCAGTGCATTTATGAAAGCACAGCGGCACCACGAGTGAGAGAAATTCCCGTGAACTCCATCACTACAATGAGTTTCGAATGGGCCGTACTCACGACTCATTGCAACACCTAAAGTGGGTCTCAATTGTTCCAGTGAGGACGGCTTTTACGAATATTACTTTCCTGCACCACTAGAGGGTGTGGGTGTACCGCAGGGAGATT
>CM035219.1:9730216-9734567 GCA_020233015.1 Callinectes sapidus
CATAGAGAATCACTGAAAACGTTTCCATTTAACATTTGGAACACAATATACTAATTTGAGAGAGCGACATATTGACTGACTGGCTGAGGGAGACACGGAAGCAAAGGGGAGAGAAAGAATGAAACAAATAATATGTATATAATTTCACTTTATCTATTTACTGAGTGACTGCCTGACTGCTTGACTGACTGACTAGTGGAAGGAAAGGAGAAAGGAAAGGCATGGAAAATGTTGGAAAGAATGAGACGAGTAATTCAATTTAATCTAACTTATTTGGTAACTGACTCAATAAATGACTGAGAGTATTTTAAGTGATTAATTTCTCGGCAGAAAAAAAAAAAAACCGAGAGAAAATGAAAAGAAAAAGAAAAAAAGAGAGAAAGGATGGGATGAAAGAACTATCACGATTTTTTTCCTAGTAAGTTTCACTAAACGGTTGATCAAATGACCGTTTGACTGAGAAAAAAGGAAAGATAAAGAAAAAAAGTGAATGAATGAAGAAGAGAAGGAGGCAAGGAGGTAGAGAAGGAATGAATAAAAGATAAAGTTTGGGGAAACAGGAATAAGTAACCAGCCTAATATATGTCACTTGAACTAATCCAACTAATTAACTCACTAACTACCTGACTGACGCACTGATACACAGAATGAAGGAAAGGGAGGGAGGGAGGGAGGGAGGGAAGAGGAGGGGGAACAAAATGAGTTAAATATCTAATTAATTTGACCTAATCTAAATGACTGACTGACTGACTGACAGGCGAATTGACAAAGGGAAGGCGAGGGAGTGAGGGACGAAATGTGGAAGGGAAATGAGGAAGGGGAAGGGAGTGAAGGAAAGGGGGAGGCAGGAACTGAAATGCCGTCAGCCTCACGTTTCTCTTTTCCGTAACAAATACGAGATCCAATTTTCAGCCAACAATTAGCGGCCCATTGAACACTTACAGAGCGGACTGTGTATTCATATGTGTGTGCTGCTGCAGGGGAGGTAAACTGCTGCGTGTGCGTGTGCGTGTGCGTGTGCGTGTGTGTGTGTGTGTGTGTGTGTGTGTGGTGATTACAGCTTGTTACAAATGTCCATAATGGGAAGAAGGCGAGGAAAGGGTACAGGAAAGCACTACTGAAAACTGAATGTATCTCGCAGCGAAGGGACGAACAACATAAGTGGAGGGACAAGAGGGAAATGTGAGAAACAGGAGGAGAAAGAGAGACGAGGGACTAAAGGGGGCGGAGAAAGCAGCAGAAAGAGAAAACGAGAAAGCAGGAGGAGGAGGAGGAGGAGGAATGAGAAGAATGAGAGTGGAAGGGTGGAAAGCAGGAAAGGGAGATGAAGAGAAGGAGGAAGCCAAAGAGCGAGGGGAACTGAACACTCCAGGAACAATAGGCCATTTCAACTTAATTCCAATCAAAGTTTGCCAAGACTCTCGTTACTCGGCCCGGCAAAGGAGCGACAGTTGAGTCCAAACACACGTTGAAAGGAAGTGATTATGGAGCTTTTCGATGCATGGGACAATAGATCAATCACCCTTACGCAATACACAATGAAGGCGACGATTCACTGCTTCGGAACAGTCCCACAAGATTTCTGGCTTAATCTGTATTTATCTACTTTTTTTTTGTCGTTCGTAAGAGGTGTTAAAAGAATGATTTCAATTCTCTAACGTTTTCTTTTTTAGACTGTGTGTGTGTGTGTGTGTGTGTGTGTGTGTGTGTGTGTGTGTGTGTGTGTGTGTGTGTGTGTGGTGTGTGTGTGTGTGTGTGTGTGTGTGTGTGTGGTGTGTGTGTGTGTGTGTGTTGTGTGTGTGTGTGTGTGTGTGTGTGTGTGTGTGTGTGTGTGTGTGTGTGTGTATGTGTGTGTGTTAAATATACTGAAAAATATACTATATCACTAAATATAACATATAATAAGAGAATGAATATGAATGGAATAAAAAGAAAGAAAAAATCAATACATACACAACTCTCTCTCCCTCTCTCTCTCTCTCTCTCTCTCTCTCTCTCTCTCTCTCTCTCTCGTCGTACCTTTAGGCAAATTCAGCGGAGGAAAATAGCCACTTTTTCCCTTAATTAGCTTCGTCTCGTCCCGCGCCTTGGTTGTCGTGATGAGAAAAGTTTCAGGCAGAAGCATCACCGGCAAGAGAACACACACACAAAATAAAAATAAAAATCACCGGCAGCAACAGAGAAGAGAGAGAGAGAGAGAGAGAGAGAGAGAGAGAGAGAGAGAGAGAGGATTGCAACATTGCAACAGAGTCACACGGCAAACAACAAAGGAAAAACACGTGAAAGTTTACAAAAAGCAAATAAAAGGATCATGATAAAAAATCTTCTCAAAAGCAAATGGAAAACGCAAACTGCAAACAGAAACGATAGTTACGCACATTGATAAAAGAAAACACCAGATAAATATATAAGAAAAATGAAAAAGAAAACGACAAAAATCACAAAATTCCATTACGAAATATTCTCATGAATATTACTAGTTTATTTAATGAAAATTAATATAAAGCACACACACACACACACACACACACACACACACACACACACACACAGACACAATCATACACACAAATAGGTGTTCCTTTGTGTGTGTGCATATATATATATATATATATATATATATACTCTATTATAGATTATATATATTAGATATATATATATATATATATATATACGCACAAAAATCAAATGCAGACATATATACATACATACAAACATGTATGAACATTAAGATCTGATAAAGTAATCTATATTCAATATGGATTAAATCCACTCAATATTAAATAATATCTTTCATGCATAACACAATAAGGCAAGTTAAAAAACAAGAGACAACTAGAACAAGGGACCAATAACACAGATGAATTCATACTAATGACAAGGGAGAGATAAGAAAGTCAATCAATCAATCAATCAGTCTATCAGTCTATTTACGTTTATTTTTATCTAACTATCTATCTCTATCTATCTATCTATTTATCCATCTATCTATCTATCTATCTATCTATCTACATCTATCTATCTCTCTATCTATATGGTTAACTTTTAAGAACAAATATGTGTTATGAGATGAAAATCTGAAATGATAAAAAGCGTTAAGGAAAATAAGATGAGAAAGTAAAAAGGATTTCTTCAATCTTATAATATCTGATCATGCATGAAGGCGTGACCTTTCATGAAGCTAATCTAGGTGACTAGTTCACAACGATATATATAACAACAAAACAATAACGGTATAATAGTAATGATGATGATAACGATTATACTACTACTACTACTACTACTACTACAAATCAACAACAATAACAACAACAACAACAACAACAACAACTACTACTACTACTACTACTACTACTACTACTACTACTATGTACTACTATGTACTACTACTACTACTACTACTACTACTACTACTACTACTGATAATAATAATAGTAATAATAATAATAGTAATAATAATAAGAAGAAGAAGAACAATAGAAATAATAATAATAATAATAATAACAATAATAACGGGTGAGGAGGAGAAAGCGAACACATTCACAGCGATTGGGAGTTGAATTCATTCCCGACCAGTTTCGCTTATGGCTTCTTTAGAGGAACTGATATCGTTTGCCATTCTGCTGGAGCGCCCAAACTGACTCCAGGCTTAACCCCTTCTTAAATTCATTTTGTGTGGTGACTCAGGACGCGCTATCATGCCAAGCTAAGTCGTTGATTGGCTGGAGCACTCTCTGTGTCATTGTTACCTTGGAGACACACACACTGCTGCTGCGTGGGCTAATCATATGATGTCCCCTGTTCTCTAGTTAATGTTGTCCTTTCTCGCTATATACAAAGCTTTCAGTGGCTTCATTTTTCGTTTCTCAGTAGCTCATGCAGCAGACTCATTGTACCTTTCCAGTCTAGATGTCCAGCTTCGTTAATGTGATATCAACCAAAGCGCTTGAGGTATGGTGGTGTCTCACGTGCACACGGCGTTCCTTAAAACGGGTCTCCAGTCTTCTGCTTATTTCGCCTTAATAGCTCGCCTTGCAATCACTGTTCTCTCTCTCTCTCTCTCTCTCTCTCTCTCTCTCTCTCTCTCTCTCTCTCTCTCTCTCTCTCTCTCTCTCTCTCTCTCTCTCTCTCTCTCTCAATAAAGAAGGAAAATCAAAGTGTTAAACTATTCTTCAACAGACAATTGATAAACAGCTTTTACTTTCTCTTTCAGTTTTAGATGCGAGGGAAGGAGAACGAAACACAGGATGGAAGGGAGAAGGAAAAGATAAAGAAGAAGAGAAAATTAATCAAAAGGGAAGAAGCTGAGAGAGAGAGAGAGAGAGAGAGAGAGAGAGAGAGAGAGAGAGAG
>CM035219.1:9744843-9754843 GCA_020233015.1 Callinectes sapidus
GACACAATATGAAAGCTACTTCACTATCAGTTGGAAAAAAAATAGAGAGGAAAAAGGGAAGTACTAGATAATAACTCATCGCAAGGGACGGCGATAAACTTTATACCTTCATGCTATTATCGGTCTCATGAGAGACAGAGAAGGGAGGGAAGGAAGTGCGCTTTCATCTTTGAAAGTCACTAGTGACTAGAAAAAGAATAGAGTAAGGTAGACGAGTAAAAATATAGACTACCTTTTTTTTTTATCATTTTCGGCTACGCAATAATTTATGACAATATAGCGATGCATAAAAACTTGTCAATGTTCAACAACAACAAAAAATATATAAAAAAAGAAAATGCAGTTGGAATACATCATAGTTACAAGAAAAGGCTCTGGGACAAGATAAAAAAAATGTTAGAGCTGTTAATGATTACTGAAAGTTGTGCCAAGTAGTTTGTGGGATGACAAGGAAAATCGTCAGCTATACTCCTACCTATTCTGGTACCAAGTTTATTATTTTCTTCGATTTCATCAAGAATGGTACTCTTAGTCCCTTTAGTATGGCGACAGGTTTCCATATTCATTCTGATTACTATTGAGAGATTTTATACAGCCTCTGGAACCCACATGGGGATTGAAACGGAACAAACTTAGTTCATTATTCTTCTAGCAGCCATACGTTCTTCTCAATATCAATAAAGCCGTCTAATAACACCACAGTATCAAGGTGAGCTGTCATAATTCATGATAGTTTAGCGAAAATTGCACATCTTCACTTAGAAAGTTATCATTAAGAACTTGACTAAGAATAGCAACGGCCTTTAAAAGTTGTATGGAGAATAGAACAAAGCGTTTCTGAGTAAGCGCAAAAGCTGTTCTATCCAGGAGTTCTAGGCATTGGTTTATAGACAAAGGTTGCATGTTAGTATTGTGAATGTAAGGTCATGGAGTTTTCAATTACGTATATGTCCATGTCTTTCTGAATTTCGTGTGTGTGTGTGTGTGTGTGTGTGTGTGTGTGTGTGTGTGTGTGTGTGTGTGTGTGTGTGTGTGTGTGTGTGTGTGTGTGTGTACGCCCTTCTAATGTAATGGAAAGAGGAACCAAACAACAACTAGTAAAGAGATCCACTGAAGTTGAAAGTGGTGGTCCAAAAGAATATAGAATAAATGTCTTGAAACTTCCATTTTGAAAGAGCTTAAGTCATAAAAAAAGATGAAAATACAGGGCAGGGGATTCCAGAGCTTGCCAAAGAAAGAGATGAATATTTGAGAATCCTGGTTAACTCTTGGATTATTGAAGTGGGGAGAATGGGAGTGAGAGAAAGAAGAGTCCTGTGCAGAAACCCCGCAGAAGGGGAGTGAAGCAGTTAGCAAGATCGGAAGACAGGTTAGCATGAAAATATTGACAGAAAATTGAAAGAAATGCAATATCACAACCATAAAACAGAGGTTGAAGATAGCCAGCAAGATAAGAAAAGTTGATAAAATTAAAATGTTTCAACTCCATCCTGTCTAAAAGAACAAAATGAGTGAAATCTCCCACATACACAGAAAGTGGACGGAGGAGATCCTGTACAGAGTTAGCAACGTGTTAGAGGAAGGAACAGTGAAAAAATCACTGGAGACATCTCAGAATGCCAATGTTCATAGAAATTGCATTCGCTAGATATGGTAAGTTAAGTTTCCAGTTTAGTCTATAAATTAAGGACAGACCGAGATGGTTCGGCGTAGAATAGGGAAAAAGAGTTGAGTGTCACCTGGAAGGCTGTGTTGAACTGATAAATGGATTAATTGAGTTTTTGAAGCATTGAGGAGTACTGTGTTTGCTTTGCCCAATAAGAAAACTTAGACATATCCGATATCAGGCATTACTAGTTTTCCTGAGTGAACTGTTTATTACAAATGGGTTCGACACTTATTAAAAGACATAGGACAGTGTAGAGTGGTGTCATCACCGTAGGGGTGGACAGGACAAGAATTTTGGTGCAGATCATTAATAAATAAGAGGAAAAAAAGTGGAAAATGCGATAGAACATTGAAAAACACCATTGTTATTGTATCCAGAATAACATTAACCATTTACAACAACAGCAGTTAAACAGTCAAATAGGAAACCTAGGACGATATAACAGTGAAAATAAGACGTAGAATGTTAGTTACGAAATCAAATTATTGTGCCAAACTCTATGAAGAAGCTTTCCAAATGTGTGCACGCACACACACACACACACACACACACACACACACACTAAAACTTTAAATTTTCAATCTTCATACCTTTACTGCTATCTCATCTATATTTTATTCCGGAAAGTTCACTACGTATGTACGTACGTATGTATGTATGTATGTATGTATGTATTATGTATGCATGTATGTACCTATGTTGGCATGATGTATATATGTATGTATGTAAGTATGCATGTGTGTATGTATGTGTGTGCATGCACGTATGTATGCATGCATGTATGAATCTATCTATTTTTGCAAGTATATGTGCACAGCGCAAGTGGTCCTAGTGTGTGTGTGTGTGTGTGTGTGTGTGTGTGTGTGATTGATATTTGGAGGGGAGGGCTGCGAGACAAAAGTAAAAATATTAAACAAACGGGATGATATTTCTACACTTTCAACTTTCAAGGCTGCAAGAAAAACACACAAGAAAAAAATGTAAAAAAGAAGAGGAAAGACTGTAAGACTAGTTGAAAAATGTGCAGCGTTATGTGAGGTTACAGGACAAAAATAAAGAAGGTGATGCTGTAAAGGTCGCTTCAATTTTACTTTTCCCCATAGGCCACCTTTCAGTCTTCCTGTCACACTCTCTACCAGTGAGTCTCCATCCCTTAGACTCTAATAGCTGTACTAACCTTTACATCAATATCTAGAAAATGTGAAGTTTTAGTGGATCACGCTTTTTCTTTCTTTCTTTCGGGGAATTTGTCAAGTTAGGGACAGCGCTTTATTGTAAAGATGGGCTTGTTTATCTCAAAATCTGATGTAAGACCTCATTCTGTGCACCATTATGTCCTTTCAGGTGATCAAAATTCACGTTATCATCAATAAATCATGCACGAAAGAAGTTAAATTATACTGTGTAGTACTACCAACACATTACCTTCTCTCTCTCTCTCTCTCCTGAATCTTTGATGGTGATACTCTTGTGGAGGTTATCATTGTGTGTTTTTCTTTCTCTCCATAAACTCTTGCTGTCATCCATCTATTTTTAAGACGTAGAAGAACAGTGTTTTCTTCCTCTCTAAACTTATTCATATATTTTTCATAAAACAATTTGAAATATTTTGATGATATCCCGCTTTTTTGTTTTGCCTTAAAACGCAATGGTGCACATTACTAGAAATATTGAAATCACATTATACTTCTCTTTGTATTATAAAAGTGACCAATAAATATGCGTTTTCATCATTCCTCTAATAACATATGTACTCCATATGTCATATCAGTTAACATGCCATATATTCTTTCCTATTTTCTCTGTGCCTTAAAATTCATGGTGTGAGGATGGTGTGACGTTGGAGTGAGGATGGTGACGTCACAACACAACGGTTTCCCATTGGCTCCTCCTTTAAGGCTCTAGGCGGGCCGTAACGCCACATTACCATCACAAAAGGGCCTGTGATCCTGTGTCCCTCAGAGCCCACCTAAGGCAGAAAACGTCTTGTCCATGCCATAAAATCCTTTGCCTTTATTCTGTATCTGGTATGCGTGTCCTTCTCAAGAGTCGAGCTGTGAGTGAGCAGGAAGGTGAAATTTAATGGGATGAAAGATCAGACCTTCAAGACACGAGATAATGTTTCAAATGAGAGAAAAAAAAAGTAACGTTTGCCAAATAAAATGTAAAAAAATCCCCTAATGATTACCTTGTCCGTCAAAACAAGATATTTTTTTTAACTTGGAGCAAAGTCAAATTACTAGTCCACAATTCAATATACTTTGCGACTTTTTGTTTTCTCCTTCGCTTGTTTTCTCCACATTTGACTGAACTTAATACATTTTTCCTATTCTTGGGCTTTATTTTGTCTGACTCTAACTTTTATCTTTTTATTAGTGCTTTATATATTCCTTGATTCATTTACATATTTTCCTTTTTATTTTGATAGTGGAATAAAACTATGTCAAATCAAGTTGGACAATGCTAATACTAATGGCATTAATTAATGATGTCGGGAGTGAAGTAAGGAGCGCACATTGAACACATTAAGCGCACCAAGAGATCGTCAGCAGCTAAAACCTCATCCTTGCCTTTTAGGAACGACCTGACAACGACCTCTCGTCACTGCCTCGCGTCTGCTGGTGTAATGCTTAGCGGGGCTCGCCAGATAATGACCTGCACGAGGCGAGGCACGCAACGCAACACATGGGAGGCACCAGAAGGTCAGTCTATTTTGAATGTGGGTCAGCATAGGTCAGAGCAATGATGGACACCTTGGTATCTCACAAATATTGATCCAACGACGTCAGACTTCACAATCCTTTACAGACAGTTTCTTGTTTTTATTTCTATTTTCATTTACCTTTACTTAAATATTTCTAATCCTTAAAGAACGGGATTACTTGCTTCTATCCAATATTACTTGCTTATTATAAAAAACTTGCCTAATTTTTTTTTTATATGTTGTAAATAGCTTGTCTTTTCGGCATAAATCTACAGTTATTATCATTATTCATTTATTCATTCTTTTTTTTTTTTCACTGGAACAGCTTTAATGAATTACATATCAATGTTCTTATATTCGGATACACTTAATAATCTTAAACTGAAAACTGTCTTTGAATTCAAAAGTACATACTCAATATATACTCAATACTTAGAAATTTGAAACCTTTGAACCTTGACAGTTTGATATCAGTTGTGCGATCGAAGTTGCAATGACTCATAGATAATATAGAATTCTTCAATGTTATACTTCTCTTCAATACCTAACTTCAGTTTCGATTTTGAAGTACGCCTACTATAACAACAAATGTTCAATTACCAAATGAACCTTCGCGTTCTATCCTGAATTCCTTCCATGATTCCATTCTCTGAGGTGTGCACGGAAGGATTCTCGCTCAGAACCTGAATCTTCAAAACACAAAGCCTGTTAAACTTTGACCATAAACACAACGAGAATTCGGAAACTAGCAACAGGAGCGAGCATCACCAATTGCCAAACCGAAGCTCAAGGCCAGCAGAGGTTCGAGTCCAAGTGACATTAACCTCAATGGACTGATAAATACCTGAACAAGATACATCTGTGTGTGTGTGTGTGTGTGTGTGTGTGTGTGCAATAATAATAATAATAATAATAATAATAATAATAATAATAATAATAATAATAATAATAATAATAATAATAAATAATTAATAATAAAAATTTACGGTTAATTGCAAAGCAGCCTACAATTTTTGGTTGAAAATCAACATATTATCATCCTTATATACTACCATTCATACATCATAATCCTACCCAGTTGCATCTGACATCCCGATGCGTGGCGGCTAGATAACGCCAACAAGCCTAGTGGGTTAGGCCCCGGGGTGATCAGGCCACCCAGGGCATTTTTATTCGGAGTTTGTTTCTCCTACCCAGCATTGGATCACAACTTCTGACCTACACCAGGAACCTGATCACTGCTGCTGGGTGGACAGGGGAGACACACTGGAATAGAAGCCTTGCCCACCCAAATGACTTCCAACCTGACCGAGGAATCGAACCCAGGCTTTCCCGATTGTGAGTCGGACGTACTACCATTGCACCACCAGGTGTGTGTGTGTGTGTGTGTGTGTGTGTGTGTGTGTGTGTGTGTGTGTGTGTGTGTGTGTGTGGAGAGAGAGGACACAAGGACACGAGGGCGTTGAAGCGGGTGAGGTGTAATTACGGACATTAACAAGGCTTCATGAACAATAATTAATTAAAACCATTCATGTCTTCCACTTGGCCGCATTCTGGCAATATTCGTCGTGTTCGTGATTAATTAAGTGTATGGCAGATGAGATTTTGCATATTTGTCAGAGGGATTAAGTTCACTTTGAGAGGGAGCAAGACTCTTTGTGAAATTAGGCCTCACTTAAGTCTCTTTTTCGCTTTTGTTTTTTGAATACCTGATTCCATAATTAGTCTTTTTTTTCATTCAGAGGATGAAAATTCAAGTTTTATCCATTATATTCTTCTTTACCGGCTGTACTTTTTTCAGATTTTCTGTGTGTCTCTCTTTTTATCCTTTGCTTTTACTCTCTGCTCTCTCTCACGTATTTTCTTTCCTTTTCTCTTTTCTCTCTTTTTTTGTTATCTCTGTTACCTAAGTTTTGCAATCCCTTTATTTTTATTTTATTTTTGCACTTCTCTTCTCTCCATTTGTTAAAGATTTTCATATTTTCCAGTTTCTTGCTATTCTTTTTTTTTTCTTCTTCATTTTGTCGAGTTGTACAATCTTACCTTTCACCATCCCATCTTCCTTTTCATTCTCTTTTTCCTTTTCCATTTCTGAGTAAAGAATATTACCACTTTCCTACTTTTCCCTTTTTGCTTTTGCTTTTCCTTCTCTTTCCCTTCCTCCGTTCGTGCTTCACCGTTCATTGCTTGCTCCCTTATTCCTCTCTTTCCTTCCTGTCCTTGCCCTTCCTCTCCCACGCGGTTAGGGAGCCAAGTTTGCATCTCAGCGTCTCGGAAGGGGACGTGTGTGTGATTACAGTTCAGCGTCTCCCTTTTGTTTCGTTATAGTCTTAAAGTCACGCTTCGGTTCTGCATTAATAAACAGATTAAGCTCGAGTCCGCCCATGAGGTGATCATTTGTTAGAGGGACTGTTGTATTAGGCGAGATAATTGCCCTGTCGCAGAGAAATGACAGACCACGAGGAGGAAATAAGAGATGAGGCTTCCTACGTGTTATTTTTGTATTCTATTTCCCGATCCTTTATGGCAGGATATTAGATTTTCGTTGTTGTTATTTGTGCTGCTCTCGGATATTTCTTTCCCTGGAGATTAAATGTCGTAGTTTTATTGTTATTATTATAGTTATTTTTAGTACCCCTTATGAGAGTAGTTTTAATGTTCTTTCTTGCCTTTCTTTTTATGTCTCCTCGTCTATATCAAATAATTTAGATAGACACATAGCAACCCCCCACACACTCATACACATTCTCTAACACAAATATTCATTCACACACACACACACACACATCCTTTATATTCCTCTATGTCTACAAGCTCACAGCCGCCCTAAGCCTTCCTGCCTTCCACTAAGTATCCATTTCGCTTTGCCACGTCCCTGGAAAATCAAATCCACGTCCTAATGAGGCAGTTTGTCCCCAATCACCATCCCTGACTGGATTTCATTGCGTCAATCCTTCGCTACGATTCTCTTTTCATCATTTCTCTCAGACTCAGGTATATTTAATAATGCAACAGAAGGTGATTGATGTTTCTCTCTCTCTCTCTCTCTCTCTCTCTCTCTCTCTCTCTCTCTCTCTCTCTCTCTCTCTCTCTCTCTCAATACATCTACCGGTGGGAATCGATGGCACAACACGCCGCGACAAGCAAAGCACCCAATAAGCTATGAAGGTTTACAAAGTTTGCAGTTGCTCGTACAAGGGAGGCTCGGTGCAATGCCAAAGGAAACGAGACGGCATTTGTATCAGTAATGGCCAGGAAATACGCGCTTATGTGGAGACGTCCTTATGAGAGAAAAGAATATCTGTGTGTGTGTGTGTGTGTGTGTGTGTGTGTTTCAATCTTTTGATGTGTAACTTCCTTCCTCTTCCCCATTCCCTTTTACGAACTGAATAACACTTGTACATTTTACTGTTACTGAGTTTTCCTTGGCACCATCTGCAACAAATTAAGCACATCAACACCCCCCCCCCCTGGGCACAACATATTACACAGCAAGTATACAACAAGACAAAGACTAGTACATATGGAATGAAAACAGCTTGGGGTCTCAGCGTTCCTTTGTTCTTCCTTACTGTTTTAGATCTTCCTTGTCCATTCCGGCTGCTGGTGTCTACTTTGCCTGCAACTCCATCTTCATTCCCTCATTCCCGGCTTCTTGGTATCACACTGCTTACTATGTTGTTGTTCTACTGTCTACTGTGTTGCTATCCCTGTTCCTGTTGCAGCAGCCACATAACAACTTGTCTCTCTGGCATCCTGCTACATCGCCACTCAATCTGTGTTCCTATTCTCGTCATGTGCTTTTATAGCTGCTTCAGAGAGAGAGAGAGAGAGAGAGAGAGAGAGAGAGAGAGAGAGAGAGAGAGAGAGAGAGTTTTCTCCTGTCTTCCTGCCTACCGGTTAGTTTTCCGGTACAACTTCAACCTGTGTTCCTGTCGTTCAAAAGGATTATTCTAACATGAAGTGTGTTCCTGTCGTTTCATAACGCCGTCAACGACGCATGTTTTTATTTAAGCCGTCACTGACGCGTCATCAACTGCTTCAGTGCTGTTGTCCCTGACGCTTCAAGATTTTGGATTTCTCTCGGCCGTCATTCTTTGCCTCAGTGTTTTAGCGATGTTGTTCTCTATCACTCAATATTAAGACTTCTTCGCTGTCAGTCTTCCCATCTGCTGAGAGTTGTGGTGTTTCCAGTTCAGTCGTCGTTCACCAAGTCTCTTGTCTCTTGCCAATGTGAACTTTTTGCTTGCAGCCTGAAGTACATATCGCTCATGACTCACCGCACTCGATAAAGATTGTATCGCTTACGTTTACATTGTTGGTGCAGAGATGTTTTTGTAATACATTTGGAATGTCTATGGTGACCATGAAATATCCATATCTGTCTTTGTTTGGGAAATCCAGTCTTGACACTGATAGAAATTAAACGCAAATCATTCACTTTACCATTTGACTTTTTCGTTCAGACACTCTACAAATGAATTTATCTATTTTTGTGGCCTTCGCGTCACTCCTATGTTGTTTTTTCTTTTGAGTTCTAAGACATCCCTCAGTTGTGTAGCCGAGCAGTCATCAAGTGGCGTTTCGTTCCGACACAACTATGTCCGCCACCCCAAGCTCCCAGTGACGCAAGTGGCCCTTTCTGTGCTTTCTTCAGTACTCGTATCTCACCTTGGCTTGGGGGCAGACACAGTAGTCTGACTCCCTCTCTGTATTTTATGGTATTTTATACACCAAAAGTCTTTTACTAAGGTGGCTTCCAACACGAACACTTCCTTTCACCACACAATACGACATACAATCTTGTTGTAGGTCTTGTGATATTCTTTTTCTGTTACTCACTCTCATTTATTGAAATATTCCCTCCACCACTATTTATGAATTATCTGCTCATATACAGTACCTATTCCCTTATTCTCACCCAATCAATCACGGATTCATTCTTTCTTACTCATTGCTACTCTCTTTTTATCTTTCATTTTGTTGTTTCTCTCTTTTCTAGCTCTTTTTTCAACAATTTCTTACGGACCTTTACTGTGTTCCTTACTTCAACACTCTCCTTTATCACACATGCCTTCACCAAACTCTTAACTGTAATGAACAGCTTTCCTTTACCTTCTGAGGTAATAACATGAAGTCCTTTTTAAGTTTAAACTGTCCATACCCATAATTCTAGAAAAATTACACAACTTTAAGAAAAACTACAAGCTATAATTATCGTGAAGGTAAATTGTAGCTTTGTAAAACATTTTACTCTTATCATGGTATTAAATGATTATATATTGAAATGTTTGGCCTTTCTAGCGTATAGTCCTCTATCATTATAAAGAGACAAAAGTTCTGACTGGGAGAATGACAGAGGTACAAAGGGAACGTAATTGACTATTTAGCATTCAAATTTGCAAAGGCTTGTCTAAACAGTAAGTCAACAAACTATTTTATCTCGTTCTCCACTAAAGTAGAGAAAAAATAACAACAAAGACAGGGACGGATAATAAAACAAAAAACGAGAATAAAAACAAAAGTGAATAAGTGAAGACGATGTAATATGCAACACCAATCTATTTTCTGAAGCTGACATATGAGAATCCTCCTCTCCCTCTCTCACTTTGGTATAGGCGGGCGCG
>CM035219.1:10034904-10050832 GCA_020233015.1 Callinectes sapidus
TGTGTGTGTGTGTGTGTGTGTGTGTGTGTGTGTGTGTGTGTGTGTGTGTGTGTGTGTGTGTGTGTGTGTGTGTGTGTGTGTGTGTGAGTGAGAAGGGGAGAGAGAGAGAAATGTGGAAAAAATAAGTTTATGAAGACAGTGATGTGATGGAGGAGGAGGAGGAGGAGGAGGAGGAGGAGGGGGAAGAAAAAGTAGAAGAGGAAGAAGAAATACAAACAGGAACAATACTAAAAAAAACAATAAATAAATACCAATAAATCTTTTTTTCCTCAATCATCTTTTTACACAATCTCTTTATAAATTCCCTTCACTTCAGAAAACCAGAAAAAAAAGAAGAAGAAAAAGAAAGACAAAAAAAAAGTGGAAATACAAATGACCATCTATAATAATCTCAATACAATATCTTCTTCTTTTATTATTTCCTTTTTCAGTTCATTTATTTACAAAAGATCATGAAGAGGTGAATAATTAAACCTGTTGAGTCATTATAAACAACCCAATTAACCTGTAGAACTTATCATTATCTCCCATAGTCACCCTGATAACATGCACACATTAACACCCTTATTTACAATGCCCCCTAAGAAAGAAAGAGAGAGGGAGAGGGAGAGAGAGAGAGTGAGAGTTTTGTTTCGTCTATGTACATAAAGAGTTACAGGTGTCGATTTCTTTCTCTCACCTGTAATCACTCTTAATTCACTACAATATTCGCCTAATCTACTTCTGTCTTGCCTTATATAAAACTTTCTTCTCTTTCTTCTATTCGTCTATTTGGTTGATCTTTTTCTTCTTTTTTTCTCTCTATTTTTTTTGTATTTTTTTGTGATTGGACTTGGTTTTTGGAGGTTTCTAAAAATTTTGTCATAATCTATATATATTTTTTTCTTTGGTTTATGTGAAATGGCTGAGTTTTTTTACATTAATGGCTGACAACTGTGTCCAATAACCGATTAATTTACAAAGAATTTCTGTATTTAACAAACCAATAACAAGATTCCACATTCAACACATATTTCCTTGACTCAAAACCTTAAACCTCTCAAATTTCTGATAAAACTCCCGATTTTTTTTACAACCCTTCTGAATTTCTCTATTTAACAAACCTCCATATTTAACACACACTTCCCAGACGCAGACCCTTAAACATCTCAAAATTTCTGATAAAACTCCTGATTTTCACAAACCTCCACATTTAACACACATTTCACAAACTCAAACCTTTAAACCTCTCAAAAATCTGATAAAACTCCCGATTTTTTCAACTCTCCTGAATTTCTGTATTTAACAATCCCCTCTATAAAACCTCCATATCTAACACATTTCCCAAGCTCAAAACCTTTAAACCTCTCAAAAATTCTGATAAAACTCCTGATTTTTTCCACACCCCTCCTGAATTTCTGTATTTAACAATCCTCCTCCATAAAACCTCCATATTTAACACATTTCACAAACTCAAACCCATTAAACCTCTCAAAAATTCTGATAAAACTCCTGATTTTTCCCACACCCCTCCTGAATTTCTCTAATTAACAATCCCCTCTCTTACAAACCTCCATATCTAACACATTTTCCAGACTGAGACCCTTAAACTTCTCAAAATTTCTGATAAAACTCCTGACTTTTTCCACAACCCTTCTGATTTTTCCCTATTTAACAAACCTCCATATTGAACACATATTTCACAAACTCAATCCCTTAAACATCTCAAAATTTCTGATAAAACTCCTGATTTTCACAAACCTCCACATTTAACACACATTTCACAAACTCAAACCTTTAAACCTCTCAAAAATTCTGATAAAACTCCTGATTTTTCCCACACCCCTCCTGAATTTCTCTAATTAACAATCCCCTCTCTTACAAACCTCCATATCTAACACATTTTCCAGACTGAGACCCTTAAACTTCTCAAAATTTCTGATAAAACTCCTGACTTTTTCCACAACCCTTCTGAATTTCTCTATTTAACAAACCTCCACATTTAACAAACATTTCCCAAACTCAAACCTTAAAACCTCTCAAAAAATCTGATTAAACTCCCGATTTTTCCCAACACCCCTCCTGATTTTTACCACACCCTCCTCCTCCTACTACTTCTACTACTACTCTAGCGTACCCTACCTGCCTTCCTACCTGGCTACGTGCGTTAATTGTCCTCATTACCTGTATTCAGCAAGATGCACCTCTCACAGCAGATATGTAGCAAAGGTACCAGCAGTTATATATAGCATTGGGTGCAGAAATGTACCTTTAAGAAATGAAAATGAAAAAAAAAGTTATTATATAGTACACATTAATAAGTTTTCTCGCGTTACAACGAATAAAACGGCTTTAGTAACGCTTTTGAGAACGTTTTTTTTTTGTTTTTTAACGTTTATATGGTCACGGAAATGTTACTCTGGCGGGGAGTAACGTGCGTGAGGTAACCAGAGAAACGTTTATATGACTGTTGCTCAAATAAACGTTTTTCTTATTTTTTTTTCTTTTTTTTTAATTCCATATGCTAAATTGTATGGGGAAATTTCGTCTTTGTTTTTTTTGTTTGTTTTCATTCACTTTTACGCTTCTTTCATGCGTGAGGTGACTAGAGAAACGTTTATACTGTCGCTGAAATAAACGTTTTTTCTTTATTCTTTTTTACATTCCATATGCTAAACTATATGGAGAAATTTCGTGTTTTACTTATTTTCATCCACTTTTTTGTTTCTTTCGTGTTTTTTTCCCCTTTTTTCAATATATGTACAAAATTATAAGGAAGTTCTGTAATTTTTGTGCCGTTTATGGGTATTTTCTTCATATCTTCTGTAGTTAATGACACAACATTCACATTGTTTATATTCTTTTTCTTTACGTTCACTCTCTTATCTTATTTTTATTGTCATCACCGTTCTTTCATTTATTATTATTTTTTTTTTATTTCAGATAGTCTTTTCTTTAACCTATTTGTTTTCTTTTATCATATACAAAATGGTTCAGTTAATATACACTTCTAAATATTGACAAGCTTGCATTTCTAAGCATATTTTAGAGTTTGCTATTTTCATTTCACTTTTTTGTGTTCATTATTGTTTATTTTTTCTTTTCCTCTCTTTTTTGGTATCACTTTTTTATATTTTATCTATTTTTTTCTTCACTTATGCACAGTTCCATAGGTTTGTGTCTCTTATTCATTATTATTATGTTTTTCTTTATAATTTACTGTTTTTGTTTGTTTCTCTTCCTTTCTGTCTCTTTTCAATGTCAGTTTTTTTTTGGATTTTTGAACAATAGCATGTTTTTCTTCTTTTCTGTGATTATACATTATATTTTCCATCATTGTTCATTTTCATTTATCTTCTTTTCCTTTTTTTTCTCTTCAATTCGTTGGAAATATGTAGAAAAGTGTCTATTTTTCCTCACTGTATTATTTTCTCACAATATAACTTGTAGTGTTCATATGTACAAAAAAACACTTCATTATAATCTAAGGAAACACACACACACACACACACACACACGCACACACACACACACACACACACACACACACACACAGCTTACACTATTACTTACAAGAGAGTACTTGGTAGCAATCTCTAAAATTCAACTTTAGAGATTTAATAACTAACAAATAATAATAATAATAATAATAATAATAATAATAATAATAATAATAATAATAATAATAATAATAATAATAATAATGATAACAACGATCCAGCTAACACGGCACAAATATTATGTACATTTCACATTGAACGATGATTATTAATGACATTGTCGTAAGCTAGTATTAAAAGTCCCCGGCTGAGGCGACGCGACACGAAATTAAATGAAAAAAACGAAGACTAAAAAAAAAACTGAAAGAACTCTTGGGTAAAACTGAACGAAATCTTGGGAAAAAACTGAACGAAATGATAAGAAATTTCCTCCACTCTGAACTGAAATGAATTGAAATGAAAAGCTGTAGAAAATTGAACGGAAAATGAGAGAGAGAGAGAGAGAGAGAGAGAGAGAGAGAGAGAGAGAGAGAGAGAGAGAGAGAGAGAGAGAGAACAACCTTTTCAGCGTGTCAACTATCGAACTATCTTACTGGACCAGTGTAAGTAACATTTTGAGATAATTAAAAAAAGCAAAAAATTAGGCATTCTCTCTCTCTCTCTCTCTCTCTCTCTCTCTCTCTCTCTCTCTCTCTCTCTCTCTCTCCCCGGGGTCCCATTCCCTAACACGCCTCCACAATTACACTTACCATTTTGGGCTGAATACATGAAACCTGTTATTATCCCAGTTACTTATTCCCTCCATTCACGCTGCTCGGAGGTCATCTAACTCCCTCCCCTCCCTCTCTTTTTCCCCTCCCATTCTTCCTATTCCTTCCCGTTCCACCCCTTCGTTCGTCCTCCCCATTCCCTCCGGCGCGCCACCTCCCATGGACCGCCTAACGTTCACGAAGAGCCGAATCAGCGGTTCATTTCCACGGTGGGCTGAAATCTGTGGATGTTTTGCGGTTCTGGGATAGTTCCGAGATGGTTCTATACGGTTCCGAGGCGCCGATGAAGGGGGTTTGGGTAGCTATAGTTTTTAGGGGATGGTTATCAGGATTTTTTGGTTAATATTTAAGGGGTTTTGTGAGTTTTAGGGGGTTTGTGGGATAGTTTTGGGGTTTTAAGGGTATTTTTGGTGGTTCTGTGTGTATTACATGTTTTTTGTGAGTGTTTTTTGTGAGTTTTGTGGGTTTTGGGGCATAGTTTGGGGTTTTAAGGGTATTTTTTGTGGTTCTGTGGATATTAAAGTTTTTTTGGGGTGGAATTGTAGAGTTTACGCAGCGTGAGTCTCATTGAGTGTCGCTGGAAATGTTTTAGAGTTTTTTCGGGTATTTTTTATGGTTCTGGGGGTTTCATCGGGTTTTTAATGGCATTACAGGAGTTTACAGGGCTTGCGCGTCGTGTGGAGTGGTTAGAGACGATTTTCTATGAGTATTTTTGTGGTTCTAGGAGTTTTGAAGCGTTTTAGTTGGGGTTCTGAGGATCTAAGTGGCGTGGGTATCATGTAGGTTGGTTGAGGTGTGCATGCGAGGCTGTGACGCGCTGCGGTGCTGTGCTGTGCTGTGAGGCTCAGAATGAAACGTAAAGCCTCACTCGGTCTGTACGCTGTGAGTTGAGGTGAATCCGTAAGAACCGTGATTTTTTTTCTTTTTTTCCTTTCCTCGCATGTTTTCCTTCCAAAGGCCAGAGGCAGGTTTGGTTTTGATGGTGTTTTGATATTCTACCGCTTTGCTCCTTTCCTCCTCCTCCTCCTCCTCCTCCTTCTCGTCCTCGTCTTCCTCCTCCTCTTACCTACTGGTCTTCTTACTCCTTCCTCCTCCTCCTCCTTCTTCTCTTCTTCTTCGTTCTTCTTCTACCAGTTCATCTTCTCGTCTCTTGGACTCCTCCTCCTTCTCTTCTTCTTCCTCCTCCTTCTCTTCTTCTTCCTCCTCCTTCTCTTCCTCTTCCTCCTCCTCCTCCTCCTCCTCTTCTTCTTCCTTCTCCTATTAATTCCTCCTTTTGCCTCCTGGGCTTCTTACTCTTCATCCTGTTCTTCTTCTTCCTCTCCCTACTAGTTCCTCTTCTCGTCTCTTGGTCTTCTTACTCCTCCTCTCCTTCTCCTCTTCTTCTTCTTCTTCTTCCTCCTCCCCCTCCTCTTCTTCCCCCTCCTACTAGTTTCTCCTTTTGCCTTCTGGTCTTCTTACTCCTCCTCTTCTTCCTCCTCCTCCTCCTCCTCCTCCTCCTCTTCCTCCTCCTCCTCCTCCTGGACTTCCTTCTCTCCTCTCGCAGCTCCCTGACTGAGATGAGATGAGTTGCTAGTGCCTGGCGAGCTAAAAAAAAAAAAAAAAAATTAAAGGTAAAGTCATACTCGGCTCTGAAAGTAGGCAGCAGCTTCACCAGTTTTCTTTGCATGCTTTCAAGTCGGACGCAGTTTCCGTTTTGATGGCCTTCTGATACCCCGTCCCGCTTCTCCTTCCCCTCCCCCCTTCCTCTTCCCCCTGGCTCCCCTTCCTCCGCCGCCTACCTCTCCTTCCTTCCTTCTCGGTTTTACGGTCTCTTTCTAACCTTCACGTGCTCTTCCCTCCATTTCCTTAGCCACTCGTTCCCCTCGTCCCGTCCCTAAGTTGGAAAGAGTAGAGAGATGGCCTTGAAATAGGGAGAAGAGGGGGTTTTGCTTCTATCTTCTTTTGTTTTATCGTCTTTCTAACCTCCGTGTGCTCTTCCTTTCATTCATTCTCTTTGCCGCTCACTTCCTTTCGTTCTCTTTCTATTCGCCGGGAAGAACAACAGTGGCTTTGAAATGAGGAAGATACGGTGTTTTGTTTCACTTTCTTCTCTCTTCTCTTTCTTACTTCTGTTTGTTCTTTCCTTCATTTCACTTCTGCCTCCTCATTCATCCTCGTTTTTACGCCAGAAAGAGTAACGGCGGTCTTGATATAAGAAGGTTATAGTGTTTTTATCGCACCTCTTTCTCTTAATATTCTCCGTAACTTCCAAATATGCTTCTCTTTCTTGCCTGTGCTACTCAGCCTCCTCATGTCGTCCTTACATCAAAATAATGGTGTCCTTGAAATGAGAAGGACACGGTGTTTTCCCCCTGTATTTCTCCTTTTTCATCCTCTAATTGGTCTTTCTTTAATTTTTCTACTACTCATCCTCCTCGTCTCATCCCTACATTAAGAAGAAATAGCGACATCTTGAAAGGAGAACAAGAAATGACATGATACTTTGTCTCTCTCTACCTCTCCTTCCTTTCTCTCGCTGCAGCACGAGACACATTCCGCCCTCCAATAAGGACATTCTTGCCCCTCATAACCACATTCTTCTACAAGTCTCCCAAGAGGCTTCTAAGAACGTGGTGAAGGGCTGCTGAAGGGGCGCTGAAGGGGCAAACACAAGGCCCTTCCAAAGTACTGTTTCTGGGGGAGTCACTGTAACCGCCGCCCACTCACGCCTCGCCGCTTCCTTCCTCCATCTGTGTCTGCCTCGCCACTTGTCCTGTTCTCTCGTGTTCTCTCATCCGCAGCAGCGTCTCCTCCACTCTTTGTCTCCTTCTACTCAAACGTGTTTTCTTCAAGCTTTGTTCTCTTATCATCACTATTTTTAAAGGGCATAAAGATGGTTAATTCGGCTTTCATCATTTTTTTTTGTATTGAGGACGTGGAGTTGTTGTTGAACTGTGTCTCGATTGTAAAAGCGATGTTATAACTTTTTTTTTTTTAGTTTCCAGTAGGTTCTGTTCAAGGTAATATGGATCAGACAGGAAAGTGTTTGGTTAAGGTTGTGGTGTTCACTTTAATCGAATCAAGTGTTGGAAATGGGATTAATTTTTTTTTGGTATGACTTATAAAATATTTCTTTTCTTACCTTATAATTTTCTACTTTCCTACTTTTTACTTGTTAGCTAGTTTTCTTACTTCAGTGATTCCTTGATTGCTTTTCTTAATATTCATTTTTTATAGCTCTTACAATATGTTCAGTGTATGTTACTTTCTACTTTTACATTTCATCTCTTAAGTCACAAATTTTTACTCACTTCATAGGTGCCTCCTACTTTACCTTGTTTTTTTTGTTTGTATTCATTTTTCATAACTCTTACAATACGTTTAGTGTATGTTACTTTCTACTTTTACATTTCATCTCTTCAGTTACAAATTTTTACTCTCTTCATAGGTGCCTCCTACTTTACCTTGTTCTTTTTTGTTTGTTTGTTTTTCCCTTCACATGAACACTCCCATGTGTACTCAGGAGGACAGCAGAGTGATGAAGTATCGGCTCCGTCACCACTATAGTAATGTAGCACCTCCCTCACTCCCTCCCTCCCCCCCTCCCTCCCTACCTCTCTCCCTCCCTTCCCTTACAGCAGTACTTATTATTCATCTGATTTATAGTGCTTACATAACCTCACTCCCTCTCTCACCACCTCCCTCACTCATGTCACTCACAATTCCTCCTCCTCGCCATGATTCGTGCTTCCTTTTTATCACTTGTAACTTATCTCTTCCTCATTTTTTTCTATTATTTTTTTCTTGTCTTTATTTCCTAGTTATATATTTTTTACCCCACTCATATTCATTTCTTCAACATTTTAGTATTTCCTTTGTCCTAGCTTTATATATAATTACTTATCATTTCAAACATAATTTTTTTTCTTTATCATGCATTACTATGTTATCCCTTTCTCACTCCAACTCTTTACCGTCCAATTTTTCCTCATATCATTTTTTTTCCATCACTCTTTACTTTTACTTATCTCTTCCACATCTCATAATTCTCCATCACTCATCATTCATTTCTTTTTCACCCCATCAATTAACCACCTTTTTTTTTCCTCAACCAATCTTTCTGTCACTCACCTGTTCCTCGTTCCCAGCAGTCATCACAGCATCTTTCGCATGATCATCCTCCCCCAAACCACCGCCACCACTAGAACTATAACACATCCATGCCTCACAAAGCCACGAAGAACCATCAACACGCAATACAGTCGATTATTCTCCCGAACAACGAGTAAGCTGCACCTTTATGGCCGCTTGACAGGTGCGCTGGATGCCGCCGTCTGCTAATTTCCCCAGCGGTTTCTCTTCCCCCGTCCAGGTTACCTTTAATTACTCTATTACCGTTCAGGCGGACTGCTGGGCGTCACTGACCGGCGAGGACTGAGGCGATGGAAGAAAGATGAGATGAAGGACGAGGATGAAGAAGAGGAGAGAGATGGAGAGGGAAAAGAAAAATGGGAATGAAGTTTACGAAAGGAAAGGCAAGAAAAAAGGGGAAAAAATAAGAAACATACGGAGGAGAGGGAAGAGTGATGAGGAAAGACACGGGAAAGGTGCTAATGGGAGAGGAAGAGAACTACTGTGGTGAGGAAGGAAAGGGGGTGAAGAGGAAGAGGTAGTTAGGAAGATAAAAGATAATTTCTGTAACAGGAAGGAAGGGAAGGTGAGAAAGGAAGGTTTTAGGGAGACGGAAGAAGAGAAAGAAGTTTACGTAGAGAAAGGAGGACCTCAGTAGAAGGAGGAAGAAAAAAGGGACTTTACATAGATGAGGAATGGTATAATTAAAGGAGGAAAAATGAAAAAAGAGTAAAAAGAAATGAACTTACGGAGGCTATGGAGATGGAGAAAAAGAGAAAAAGAAAATGGGAAAATTAAAGGGAAGGGATTTAGGGAGGTTGTGGAGATGGAGGAAAAGCGACAAGGAAAAGAGTAAGAAAGAGATGATGAAGCAGCGGAGTGGGAGTGGGAAGGAGGAGCAGGGCGGGAGAGGAGGCAGAGGTAAAGGCAGAGTCGAGTAACATTGTGCTGGAGAATTTATAACGACATTATTAATTGGCTCCATCCTTGAGGCACTTCTTCGCTTGACAGGTGGAGAGAAAAACGACCTTCCCTCTCGTTGACCCCTCCACACCCTTCACCACTCTACCCAACTCCACCCAACTCCACCTCACCCACCTCCCGCCACCCACCCATGGCCTAATAACACGGTGGCGGAGGTAATAAGAGTGTGCTCCTCCCGCCCATAGCATGACGATGAAAGCTACTTAGTGAGCCCTGAGCCATGACCACAGACGCCTTGGCACGACTCCCTTGATATTATTGCAGGCAAGAAGAAATAGATGAAGGGAGAGAGAGAGAGAGAGAGAGAGAGAGAGAGAGAGAGAGAGAGAGAGAGAGAGAGAGAGAGAGAGAGAGATAATACCCTAACAATCTCAATTAAACAATAACAACCTCAATTAGACCGTGCCAACTTCAATGAAATCCTAAAAAAAAAAAAAAAACATAATCAAACTCCCAACTTCATTCAAAACCTCACAATTTCAATACTATTCAATCATTTATGGGGGACATACACAGGGGAGGCACAACGCCTCCCCCACCTTATGGTGACATTCCCGGCAGATACGCCTCGTGAATCTCCATGCAGGCTCCCTTCCCGTACCAAGTAACTCCCAACAAGAGGCATCGACTTGCCGCAGCCTTGAGTTCTGTAGGCATCCCTATGACTGGGTGATTCCTTTCGGACAACCCTCGATATAAGTGTGATCGGCTTCTGGGTAGGGTGTCACATGCCTATATAGCCCCAGTTGGCGTTGACGGACTACGCTGGCAATCGGCCTCGAATCAATCTCACGGAACAATCGCTGATTTGACACAAAGTCACACCAGCGATACTCGCTGTTCCTGTAAAGGCATATAGTACAAAAGAAATCAATTCATTTCTTCAGGTTGGTGTTCAGTATCCATGTTTTACAACCATAGAGTAAGACAGCGACTTGAAGATCCGAATCTTCGTTCATTTGCATAGGTACCTACAATGACAAATACTCGTGTTGAGCGAGTCCATAACACCGTGAGTCAGGCCAATCCACCATACGACTTCCTGGCTCTACCAACTATCGTTACCCACTACGGTATTGGGCTATGTGAAGTTTTTAGAGATCTCAATGTCCTCGCCACACACTCACACTCACACGCAACCTATATTACACTCTAAGAACCTCAATTATACCCTAACAACCTCGATTAAACCTTTGCAAACTCAACCTCCACCAACACATCACTTGGGGATATTAGTGAGTATCGGAAGCCACACGAACCGTCCTGAAGCCTCGACCCTTTCCTGTTTCCACTCCAGCAGGGTGTAGCGAAGGACGGGCAACCTCCTCCACTTCCTCTAACATGAAGCCTTGCTATTATACACTCCAGGAGCTGGTAGAGTGCGCCGGAAGACTGCCTCTCCCTCTCTCTCCCTCTCTCTCTTTCTCTCTTCCTCTCCGCTACATACAATTAACGTCACTCCAATAAGGAAAAGCCACCACATGTTTCCTAGCGCGGTCTTTATCGGTAATTTTCCTCTTGCGTTCCACACCCAGCGTCTCCCCAGTAGCCCTGACGTAAAGTGTGATAAGTAAAGGCATCTCTCACACCTGGGACATCAAAGGTGGCTAGGGACGCGGGTAAAAAGGGGCTATACAGGGACTACTTCCGCACCCCCGCCAGGTAAGGATGTAAAGTTTGCAGTGTTCTCAAGAGTTTTCAGGTTTCGAGAATCATTGACAGAAATTTCGTGGTTGTTGTGGTTCTAGAGATGATTTAACAGCAATGGATCACAATTAGTTATCCTTTTGGGGTTTGTATCAAACTTTCACTTGTTACATGTTTTTTTTTTATTTATTTACTTTTTGTAGGGGTTTGTAAAGATGAGTTCTTGAGGGTTTTATGGTTTCGAGAATCATTGACAGGGTTTTCGTGGTTGTTGTGGTTCTACACTGGGAAACAAATACTTATCCTTTTGGCCTTTGTATCAAATCTTCTCTTTTTATATATTTTATTGTGGTGTTTATTATAATGGAGTATTCTCACTGCTTTTCAGGGTTTGAGAATTATTGAAAGGGTGCTTATTGTTATTGTGTTTTTCACTCTTTTTTTTTAATGATTCAAGTGAAGCTTTAACAACTCTAAAACACAACTCGTTAACTTTGGGGTCTTTTTTCTTTTATCAAACCTTAACTTCTCACATGCGATTTTTTGTGGGGTTATTATTATTTTTTTCATTGCTTTTCATTGGTTTTAGTGATAGTTTGATAGACTTTATATCATTAGTGCCAGACAACGCTATGGACAACTTGACTTATCATCTTTAACCCTTGAAACGTCTAATTGGTTTCCAGTTGAGTTTTCATAGTTTTAGTGATAACAACACGTTTTGCACAATCAGTAAGAGAGAACATTCATGAAAACCGTACAATTACTCTTCTTTGTCTAAAAAGAAACATTAAGAGGAGGCAGAAATCGAGGAAAATGTGTGTACTCACCAAATACTAAAGATGAAATTATGAAACGTTCAGGCGGTGACGAGAACTAAAGTCTGATGGTAACACGCAATGTGCACTGAACACTGAGACATAAAGACGCTGAAAGGAAAGAAAAAGTTGCTCTGAGTGATATTAAAAGTAGTGACTGGTAACAAAAGCAAAAATATCTGAAGTAACTAAAGGGAAAAAGAAATGATTGGAGAAAGAGAGAGAGAGAGAGAGAGAGAGAGAGAGAGAGAGAGAGAGAGAGAGAGAGAGAGAGAGAGAGAGAGAGAGAGAGAGAGAGAGAGAGAGAGAGAGAGAGAGGGAGAGCGAGGGGGGGGGGGGGGGAAGGGCTCTTTCTCCATCCCTGGAACTTCTTTACAATAACTCTCCTCCTCCTCCTCCTCCTCCTTCTCCTCCTCCTCCTTTCAATGACTCATACACATAGACTGACAGGAAAAGAAAAAAAATAGTATGAGTTAATGACAAAAATAACATTCATTCATACAATAACGTTGCAGCTGGGTACAAATATAAAAGGAAACTACTAGTAGGAGAAAAAAGGGAAAAATGTTTAAAGATTTAATGGCACACCTCAAACATGTATCACTCTGATGGACTGAGGAAAAGAAGGGAAAATGAACTGCAAGAGAAGGAAATATACTTCTAAATTCAATCATTTCCCTGAAAATATTACATGCGCTCATACATTAACTTTGGGTAAGTTAAGAACTAACATTATAAAAGTGAAAAGGAAATTTGCATCAAAATAAAGATACTAATAAACTAAAAGAACACTTCAGAATTAGTGGTTAGGCTGAAATACTGCAAACACTTACATACTCGTAGCCAAGAAGCAAACTAGATGAAACAGCTTAAGCCAAGTAAAGAGAAAAATTCACTTGCAAATCACAACTTATATAAAATATGACAAACAAAATAGCGGGACAGTGGAAATATTACAGTGCATGATGCCAAGAGGTAATGGTTGGGTCGTTTAGTAAAATTGACTGTGTGTGTGTGTGTGTGTGTGTGTGTGTGTGTGTGTGTGTGTGTGTAGGAGTCAATCATTAAGTGTGTAGTAGTTTCAGACTCTCTTTTATGGCTTTGTATGATGATTTCTTAAGTCTCTCACCCATCTATTGTCTATTCTGATCCTGCTGCTCGTCAGGGAATCAGGGAAGCATCACTCATGCTGGGAAGCCTCAAAAATACACGAAATCAGGGAGGAAAAGACGCAGGTTACGATCTCCACAGCGTAATGACGTCAGCGTGCGGTATTAGCGTCGCCTCTAAATCATGGGCCCTCTAGGTAACATGATAAAGCTAAATAATAAACAGGTAATGCTTTCCAAATTACAAAATTGGGTTATTTTAGACGAGAGCACCGCCCGGGACCGCCCACCGCCACCCGCTGACCGCACCACTTCCTCCGGCCGTGGCGTGAAGTGTGGGTGTGCTGCTGCTGCTGCTGCTGCTCCTATACTTTGTGCTGTGGCTGCCGTTTTACAAGTGGTTCTATGCTTTTTCACGTTTTTTTCCCTAAGATTTGTACTTTTTACTCAGATTTTACAGGTTTGATTTATCTTTTAAATTTGCTTTTTCGTTTTTCAGTCATGTTCTCACTTTAATTCTATGATTTTCTTCTAAGTTTTTCCTTTGGATCTACATTTTTCTTCAATTTTGCCTCTAGTTTTATGTTTTTTTTCTCTGCTTTTACGTTATCTTTTCTTTCCTACTACACTTTCCTTCTTATACGTTTTACCCGACGTTTTTCCTGTCTTTCCTCCAATTTTTGTTCATGTTTTTCCTGTAGTTTCATTAGCTATTCAAACCTGTCTCACCTACCGTCCCTCCTTCCTCACACCCCGGCTTCCTTCCTGCTTCCTTCTTTTCTTCTCTTCCTTACACACTCACTCGCTCCCTCACATGCTCCTCCCTGCCTCATAAACTTCCTAAAGAGCTATTCAAACCTGCCTCATTTCCCTTAGCAATTCTCCTTCTTTCACACCCTCCCTCCGATTACTTTCTCCTATCTCCTTCCCTCCCTCACGCACTCCTTCCTTGCTCTGATCCTCCCCCTGCCTCATAAACTCCTTTTAAAGCTATTCAAACCTGCCACATTTCCCTTCCTCCTTCCCTCCCTCATGGCGTCTCTCTCTCCCCTAGGGCCCCGGGAGTTCCTACGTGACTGGGGGAACATCCTGCGAGGCGCGGCAGCATCCTGGGAGTGAAGGATGCAATATTGAAGAACCTTGCTACACTAAACATCTGCTGAAGTTAGCAAGTAGTGAGGTTTTTTTTTGCTAACTGCCTAATTATCTCTTAGTCCCCGTTGTAAAAGAGGATTCCGTCACGCTAACACTACTCGCACTACCGCCAGGAGGGAATAGAAATAAGAAGCAACACGGCGAGACGTTCCTAAGGACTAGATCCTCTCTAATGGAGTCAGATTCTCTGTAAGTACTCTTCATCACAAGCCAAGGCGATCTAACACCCTCATTGACTCCTGCCGGTGATATGAGCAGCAGGACAATGACAGGACATGCCGCTAAGTAAACCCTCACTTCATCTGAGAGTCACAGCACAGGACCCCTCCTCCTCCTAACCCTCCCTACCCCATGGACACACCTAATCTAACCTACTGCAGGATACCTAATCATTCTCAGGACCCGGCCAGTCTTTTGCTGCAGGATAACAGTTTTCTCAGCCCAGGAGAGGCAGTTTAAGGCTCTATGACTGAGGTACAGAGGGATCACTGGCCCGCAACACCATCTTACCGCCCCGTTACCGCAGCGCCCTCCTCACTGCCCCCCTGCTGCTGCTATTAGAGGTCCCCGCGGCTGACTGTCCCCGTAGTGTGTCGAGATTAGCTTGATTTATCACAGCCAGGCAGAATACGCTGTGTTTACCTTACGGCGTCCCTTTAATTTCGCCGTGTGGGATATGGGCGGTCTGCGGGCGGCTTTGGCGGGCCGCTACGGGCGGTAATGATGACATGAGGCGCGCATTTCCCAGATTGGATACTTTGTAAGAGAAAAGATCGCGTGTGAAGGAACGCGGCTAGTGGCAATCTTACTCTACACTGGCACACACGCATAAACGCACGCACGCACAAGAGGCGAGACAGCTGTTCTGGCCTCGAATCGCAGCACGAGACCCAGTAATTCACAGTCATTCACCGTCATTCACGTCGCCTCGAGGAAGAGAAATGCCGTGCGCAAGTTACCTAGTTAGAAAAAAAATTCTTACATTTGTATCGTGATGTTATTGGGGTTTTAAGACACTTTATTTTGGGCGAGGCTTTGTAGTCCAGCGAATAATGAGAAGTGATGAATACAGCGTAAAGAAAGTGAGCTATCTTTACGCTTTTACTGCACAAGTGAGACACGGCAGAGGTGTAAAATTGCGGAAAAAAATAGAAAAAAAGAGAGCAATAAAAGAAACGTCGGTGTGTAGTTTGTATGTAAAGTCTCCCTCCGTCTCCCTCCCTCCCTTTCTCCCTCCCTCCCTCCCTTCCCTCCCCGCCCTTCTCTCTCTCTCTCTCTCTCTCTCTCTCTCTCTCTCTCTCTCTCTCTCTCTCTCTCTCTCTCTCTCTCTCTCTCTCTCTTGTCATTAACCGCGTCTTTTGTTCTCCGTCTAATCAATAATTCCTCAGTATGACTGACACACACACACAAACACACACACACACACACACACACACACACACACACACACACACCAAGGACTAAGAGAGGGGACAATGACCACTCAAAAGCATATTCCTCCTCCTCCTCCTCTTAAAACAGGAGACACTTCAAAGGCAAATTAAGGAGTCATTTAAGTTACCCGGGCTTCCATCTGGTGCGTAATTAAGCGAAGAGGAGATAAAGCGAGGGACACACACACACACACACACACACACACACACACACACACACACACACACACACACACACACACACACACACACAGAGATCCCCATAAACACAAAAGCTCTCTAATTTACTCATCAATATATCCAAACTCTGCTCCGTTTTTTGTTCTCCCCGAGGAATTGTTGGGGGGGTAAACTTTGGTATTTTTATTAGTTGGAACGTCCCTTTCTCGTCTCTCTCTCTCTCTCTCTCTCTCTCTCTCTCTC
>CM035219.1:10135250-10147290 GCA_020233015.1 Callinectes sapidus
CTCTCTCTCTCTCTCTCTCTCTCTCTCTCTCCTCTCCCAACACCATCCTGTTATCCATCCTCCCATTTCTCTCCTATCCTTTCCCATCTCCTCGTTCCTCTCAAACTTACCACTTCCACCAGCTATCGTCTCTGTCCTCTCGCTTCCCTTTATCTCTTATCCCTTTCCATTCTCTCTCTCTCTCTCTCCTCAATCCACCCTCGCTCCCTCTCCTCTTTTGTCCGCTATCCTCCTCCCCTCCTCCTACCTTTCGCAATCCGTCCTCCTTCACTTGCTTTCCCATTCTCGGCCCACCCTACCCTCCCTCCCTTCCTTTCCCTTAGCCTTGTCTATCTGCATCATCCCTCTGTCCTCACCTTCTCCCCGTCTCTCCCCTTCCCTGTCCATCCTCACCCTGCTAAGGCTACTACCTCGCTCTCTTCCTCCGCCTCCCTCCTCTTCGTCATCTCCCAGAGCGCCTGTCAGACACGCAGCTTCCAAACAGCAAATGGATCCGGGAAATCCCGTCTGTAGTATTTCTGTAACAACAACGCGCGAATACGATTGATCCTTCAGTGCGTTGCTTTGCTCTGAGAGGCCTAGCGAGATCAACAATGAGGGAGGACAGCCTGAATGGTCTCGCCTTGATTGCAGCTCACCAGGGACAATGTTGAGCGTGATGTAGCTGAGTGCACTCTATCACACGCGCCTAAAGGAAGAAATGTCGATCATTCTTACGTCTTGTGAGAAGAGCCCCGTGCGTCGCTCACTGTGAAATATGCATGGTGGGTTCTTTTTTCTTTTTCTTGGCGGTGGGGGAAAGCACGTGATAGACCGTGTGCTTTCCCCTCCACTATGGAACGCAGCGTTTTTCAATTTGTTGTTATTGTACAGGTTTAGAAGGATAACTATACGCGCTCACTTTGTTAAGTTTATTTTTGTATAACACACTATACGCTTTCAGCTTCCATAAAACGTGCACTTTTTAAGACAGTAACAAGAGCGCTTCCTACACTAGCTGCTTAGTTTTTTTGTTTTGTTAATATGCGAAGTCCATTTGTACCTATAAGTAAAAAAAAGGATAAATCTTAATTTTTCATTAGTAACAGTTCCACTCCCGCAGAATATGAAAAATGCATATAAAATACCGCACATTGAAAGAATTATACATATGTTGCCCTAATCTACTTATTTATTCATCATCCAAGTAAGAGCAGCACAAAACAAAAATGAGCTCATCAAAACAGAGGGAGCTGAGAGAGAGAGAGAGAGAGAGAGAGAGAGAGAGAGAGAGAGAGAGAGAGAGAGAGAGAGAAAGGACGAAAGTCTGACACATAAACAAATAACACGACCAGACACAGATATACACACACACACACACACACACACACACACACACACACAAACACACACACACACACTCCATCAGCATGCGTCCCTTTGTGCCTCCTTAGGGATCGGCTCCTCACGCCCCTTAATGTCCCTGAGCAGCAGGTGTAGTGTCCACCTGTTGCCGCGCCAGATAATACGACGCCCTGCACCTGTTGCTCTCGACACACCTGAGCTCCAAGTCATTAGTGAAGCAGGTGAGATGAAGCTCTTCTTTTCCACACCTCCCGTCCTCTGTTCTTAAACACATCCCATCCACTTCCGATATTGTACCAAATCCTTCTCCTCTCTCTCTCTCTCTCTCTCTCTCTCTCTCTTCACACGCAATCAACTATATTCACATCTGAGGATTTCCCTGTTGTAGTTTGTGACCTCTTATCTATTTTCAATATATTATCTTATATCTTTTTGTACGAAACATATGTATTTGACAAGTAAATATTCCGTCTGAAACACACGTATATATTCTATCATAGCCATAGTAATATTTAATAAATATCAATGCATTTGGTCGGAATAAAAAAAATATAAAAAAGTCAGGTCAAAAAGCAAATAAGTTTATATATTCCTTGAATAACAAAATAGATGGTATACTTAACAAAGCCATTGACATACAGTTCTCGTTGTGGTCTGATGCTCAAGTATCTATTGTGTTTTATTGTTATATTTCACCTACATCTGTTATTGAGTGGATCGGTAATTGGAGAGGAGCCTTTGCCTCTACTATCCTGCACTCCATACAGTAGACGAGAGAGCGTTACCTCGTGTTGGTCAAGAGGCATGGTAGTGTTTGAGTTCTACTACTATCAGTTAACCGAGCCTTTATCAATATTAACAGGCAATGTGTTGGTGTGGCCTCAAACACTTATTGGCAATTATCAGCACTGGCACCACGTTACTCGCTTCGGTGAATAGAATGACGCCGCTGGGGAGTGGCCTCGCTTAGGGCGCCACTTACTCGATATTTCATTTCCTTAGGTAAGTGTCACTTCCTGCATGGCAACATTATTCCTTATCGCACAGTGATGAAATGAATACTTTTCTGGCTCGAGGGGGTATTTCAGGTAGAGATAATTGATATAATTCTTTATTGTTAAAGGTCTAAGAGTCTTTTTAATTGTATTATCTAATTCTCTCACACTTAATAAAAAAAGTAATTCACTTCGTGTATGATTCTAGTTCGTTATGGGTGCACCACCAAAGACTTTCCCGTTTCATCAAGGGAACGGAAATTAAAAATTCCTGTGTGATGCTTTCAGGAGAAATCAGTACGAGGGAGAACAAACTTATCCGACCCTGAAATAGTAATGGACGTGGAAACTGATGATATACTCCGTTATCAGTAATAGACAAGAGATGCGTAACGCTATCGCTCTGGTTGTTTCATCCTGACGGAAACCGTAAATGCAAGAAACTGCGACGAAATCTACTCGAGTGTTCCAACTAGCGGCGTATGAGACACTCAGACGACACTCAAGGGAACAGAAGTGTGGAAGAGGCGACCGAAGATACTATTGAGATAATGAGACTCATTAAGATGGAGATGCGATGACGTGAAGATTGATTACTTGCTAGTGACTGACTGACAATATGTACAATTCATATACACATCTAACTTAAATGTAATGAATAACTAAACACGAAGCTATGCAACATTTCCTCAACACACAAGTAATTTGTATTTAATACAATTGAAATAGTTTAACATCCGTCACTTAAACTAATGATCAGTTAATAAATACATACTCGTTTTGAACATCATTATAACACTGCCCTTGGAAATGCAATATGCTCAGCATGCAGCAATGTTAATGGCAATGAAAATATTACAGTAATACTAAAATAAAATATAGGGGCGAGTCGTCCCAGCCTTTACACTATCAGCAATCATAATTAATTACAATACAAGTGACGCAAACGTCTTTCCACACTCACGTAATCACAGCATAGTGTTGGCGGCCACGAGGAAGACATTTCTCCTTTCAACATGCCACTTGTACCTGAAATAAATGAATAATTAAATTAGGTTAGTGTTTCCTGTTACTCGATTCCTGGAGCATGCTTAGCAATACACAGCCAAGTATGCCAGGTAACAGAATACACTGGAACACAAGGATCACACAATAATAGGTTACGTAATGCTTGTTTGTTGCGGCGTCACCGGTCCTCCATCCACCCCACTACACCCATCTCTCACCCCGCTCTCTCTCTCTCTCTCTCTCTCTCTCTCTCTCTCTCTCTCTCTCTCTGTGTGTGTGTGTGTGTGTGTGTGTGTAATGCAATACACGTTCAACAACTTAAAAAAAAAAAAAAAAAAAACTATAACATAGGTTTCAGGTCTTTCAACTTTAAGAATTAAAATACCAACAATTATCGTTACTTTTTACCAGTCTGCTCCCTCCATCCACGGCCATAGTCGGCAACACAGCTCATTTGGCCACACAGATTAACGTAACAAACTGACAAATATACACAACACTGTGCATAACTTCCACAAACAACAGCCACATTCAGATACAAACAATGATAAGACATGAACAGTAAACCAAGGCAGGCATAATAACATAAAATAACAAAGTTCCTTGGGGGCTTAGATGTTGAAGCGGACAACAGTGTCAGATACCAAGTAACTTATAATTACCATGCACTTCTAAGCGGTGTAAGTGAATTGAAGGCACGTTTACTGACCTCACAAGGGCACTACTGTACCTCTCCTTCTCTTGTCACTGCGATATCATTTTAAGCCACGAACAACCCGAGAAATTCGCACACAAAAAAGTAACACTCTTAGTCCTTTGTCTGTCCTCTGCCACTGAGCGGGTCTTGCTTTTGTCCCCGCCTCTCACCAGCCGCCAGCTCACCCGTCCCCTGCGCCGCGCCACCCCATCTCTCCTTCAATCATCCCGCAGTGCCTTCTCACGTAATGTACAAGTGTGTGTTGATGTCATAACGTGTAAGAATGACGATTCTTGGAATGGAAGTAGGTGAAAGCCGCGTATTTTAATGTACTGTGACGTATTGAGATGTTGATGATCAGCCGACTGTGGATCAGTTGGCGCAAGGAAGCCTGATGACGTGTGACTTGGGGGAGGGGGGTGGGGGGTGACTTTTTCGGTCGTTCGGTTGTTGTTGAGACTTTCATTTCTTTTGTTTTAGTGATGTAAGTGTGATAACTTTTATGTGATGTGAAATGGGTAATATATCTGATAGTAATTTGTATTTATATGTTTCGTATTGCTAATAATAGTGAGGAAGATTTAGCGGGCGGCGGTTGGTACTGCAGCCAGCCAACCAAGCCTAGCCCAGCCAGCCAAGGAGTAGAAAACAATGAGTAACTTGTCAATTGTCAACATTTACGAATATAATATAGTGTATAAGAGATGGTGAAATGTTTGAATTATCATACAGATGGAGGTGAATAGTGTATACCCGTGTTATGTGGACCTCGTGATTCATGTACAGCTAATATGGCCGCAGTTTGTACGCTTTGTCGGGGTTGAGGGAGGAGGGCAGGACGGGCGGTGGTGGAGGGAGAGTGGATGTGATGTTGGTGGAGCACACGTGGGTTATATATTGGCAGGGATGGAAGGAGTGAAGGATGGGCGGTAGTGGAGGGAGAGTGGATGTGATGTTGGTGGAGCATACGTGGGTTAGATATTGGCAGGGATGGAAGTAGTGAAGGATGGGATGCTAATGGTACATGTGGAGCAGGTATTGGTAAGAATGGAAGGACTGAAGGATGGTTTGTGTTGGTGAAGGATATGTGGATTAGTTATTAGTAGGGATGGAAGGAGTGAAGGATCAGGATGTTGGTGTCTGCGAAGGATAAGTGGATCAAGTATTGCGTTTGTGTGTGTGTGTGTGTGTGTGTGTGTGTGTGTGTGTGTGTGTGTGTGTAATATGCGTGCAATGCAATACACGTTCAACAACTTAAAAAATAAATAAATAAATAAAACTATAACATAGGTTTCAGGTCTTTCAACTTTAAGAATTAAAATACCAACAATTATCGTTACTTTTTACCAGTCTGCTCCCTCCATCCACGGCCATAGTCGGCAACACAGCTCATTTGGCCACACAGATTAACGTAACAAACTGACAAATATACACAACACTGTGCATAACTTCCACAAACAACAGCCACATTCAGATACAAACAATGATAAGACATGAACAGTAAACCAAGGTAGGCATAATAACATAAAATAGCAAAGTTCCTTGGGGGCTTAGAAGTTGAAGTGGACAACAGTGTCAGATGCCAAGTAACTTATAATTACCATGCACTTCTAAGCGGTGTAAGTGAATTGAAGGCACGTTTACTGACCTCACAAGGGCGCTACTGTACCTCTCCTTCTCTTGTCACTGCGATATCATTTTAAGCCACGAACAACCCGAGAAATTCGCACACAAAAAAGTAACACTCTTAGTCCTTTGTCTGTCCTCTGCCACTGAGCGGGTCTTGCTTTGGTCCCCGCCTCTCACCAGCCGCCAGCTCACCCGTCCCCTGCGCCGCGCCACCCCACCTCTCCTTCAATCATCCCGCAGTGCCTTCTCACGTAATGTACAAGTGTGTGTTGATGTCATAACGTGTATGAATGACGAATCTTGGAATGGAAGTAGGTGAAAGCCGCGTGTTTTAATGTACTGTGACGTATTGAGATGTTGATGATCAGCCGACTGTGGATCAGTTGGCGCAAGGAAGCCTGATGACGTGTGACTTGGGGGAGGGGGGTGGGGGGTGACTTGTTCGGTCGTTCGGTTGTTGTTGAGACTTTCATTTCTTTTGTTTTAGTGATGTAAGTGTGATAACTTTTATGTGATGTGAAATGGGTAAGATATCTGATAGTAACTTGTATTTATGTTTCGTATTGCTAATAATAGTGAGGAAGATTTAGCGGGCGGCGGTTGGTACTGCAGCCAGCCAACCAAGCCTAGCCAAGCCAGCCAAGGAGTAGAAAACAATGAGTAACTTGTCAATTGTCAACATTTACGAATATAATATAGTGTATAAGAGATGGTGAAATGTTTGAATTATCATACAGATGGAAGTGAATAGTGTATACCCGTGTTATGTGGACCTCGTGATTCATGTACTGCTAATATGGCCGCAGTTTGTACGCTTTGTCGGGGTTGAGGGAGGAGGGCAGGACGGGCGGTGGTGGAGGGAGAGTGGATGTGATGTTGGTGGAGCATACGTGGTTATTATATTGGCAGGGATGGAAGGAGTGAAGGATGGGCGGTAGTGGAGGGAGAGTGGATGTGATGTTGGTGGAGCATACGTGGGTTAGATATTGGCAGGGATGGAAGGAGTGAAGGATGGGCGGTTGTGGAGGGAGAGTGGATGTGATGTTGGTGGAAGATACGTGAGTTAGATATTGGCAGGGATGGAAGGAGTGAAGGATGGGATGCTAATGGTACATGTGGAGCAGGTATTGGTAAGAATGGAAGGACTGAAGGATGGGGTTGTTGGTGTTGGTTCTGAAGGATATGTGCATTAGTTAGTAGGGATGGAAGGAGTGAAGGATCAGGATGTTGGTGTCTGCGAAGGATAAGTGGATCAAGTATTGGTAGAAATGGAAGGAGTGAAGGATAGGAATGGATGCACTAGTGGGATAGGTGGGGATAGTTATGGAAGAGATGTAGTACGGGGTGGAACGAGGCTTCATTTTGAATTAAATATCCATTACTCTGCTTTTTATCTACTTCCGTGAGTAGTGGAAATTTTGTAAGGGATAATTGATGTGTATATTTGTTTCATAAGTGTTGACAAACAAATTAGGTAATATTGTCTGGGCGTTGCTTGTAGGCTATATTTTGGATGAAAACTGAAACTATCGTTCATTTTTTTTATGAAATTTTACTGACTAGTGTTATGATACCTACTTATGTGTGTAGAGAGTTTCAAGGTGATGTATGGAATAGAAGAAAGAAAAAAAATAATAGAAAATTAAACTTGAAAATAGGCGTATTTTGGCTGCCATCTGCCCAGTAGTTAAAAAATATATGCAAGATTTTTAAAATATCCGTGCCTAATTTATTCACTAATTAATCATTCCAACAAAGAAAATATTAAAATAATGGATATTTAGCATGGAAAAGAAAACCCAAAGATCTTATAGCACCATGAAAATTTGCGTATATCCCGTAAAGATATGTATATTTATTATTGTTAGCTGCATGCCACCATTATGTTACCTTCATCGGCTGTGGTTTTAGGTGACACGGATAACATATACCTGTTGGATCACCAGGTGAAGGCAGGGTCGACGACTCACTGGCAGGGTGAAGACAGGAGGAAGGTCTGCAGGTAATCTGGCAGGTATTTGGGGCCAGAAGTAGACCTTCAACGGTAGCAGGGATTATGGTCGAGCGGTATACAATTTATATTAGTTTTTAGTTTGGTGGATAAGTACACTCCAGGTGTTGCGGCTTAAGTGTATTAATTACTTAGTTTGTACAATTTATACACACGGGTGAAAATAGGCGGGTCACTAAATGTTCTGACACGGCCTGAGAGTCTTTCACTAGGTTAGTCACCACAAGATCACCGGAAAGAGTCACACACGCAGAGTCACGGCACACACTTGTCCACGTCACGCCACCCAACTTAGATCTGCCGTGCCGCACCCCAGCGGCGCGTAGTGGGGGGTGTTGCATGTAGTGACACAGAAATTACTTACACAATTAAATATTGTGGTTAGTAAGGTGTGTTAGTTACTCAGGCGTCTTTTATTAAAGTAACTTAAGGTTATTGTTAGTAGTTTTAGTACTTGTCCAAGGTAAAGAGTACATTCTATGATTTACTGTATGGCAACTTAATCCGACGCGTCTCTGGTCCGACAACAGGACGGGTATCAGTCCTGTATGAGAGGGGACGATACGTAGAGACGATGCATACAATATACAGAATAAATTAGAATATACAAATATATCTCTACCTAACCAGTGTGCCTAACATTATGCTTTTTTGAAACTTTTCTTTCTTGGAATTGAAGAGATTTTTAATGAACACAACTAAAAAATGAAGTTATTACGATGAAAACTACGGGTACAGTTACAATTTAAAAGTGAATAATTAACATGTGTAGAAAACAGGCTTTTCTTGAGGCGATTTGGTTGTCAGTATGGATGGACTGCAGTCAGTCAGTCAGTCCCCTTGTACAGGCCCCAAGGCGATAGCTCTCGCTCCCGGTGTTGCCATATGAGTAACCATAAAATATTCACCAAAAAATAAAATGAAATAAATAATTAAATAAAAAAAGAAATGCCTTAAAATTATGGAATATTGCCAGACATCATGTAATGATTAAAGGGTTCGGATGGGTGTGACATGATTACATCTAGGCATTTAAATGGCGTGTATCACATGTATATCATGCGTGTCACCCCATAAACACCACGCAACGATTCCTGAAACATTCGTTTATTTCTCAGTGCCCATAACTTTTTTACAATTTTCATTGATTTTCGGTCAAAATCCGGCCTGCAGTTCCTTATTAATAAAGACTGTCACTGATTTGTTGGGTAAGATTCATCATCTAAACCATTAACTTAACTATCATGTATGTCCTGCCTCAAAATGACTGGTAAGGGTCGCTACGTGGATAAGCTGCTGTTCATTCTCGTATATTCTCTTTACTCCCAGGTAGGTTCTCGCCACTTTGATTAGTTACAACACAAATTCTCTCTTGTATTCGGTGATTCGCCTGAGTTAGATTTGGATCACACAGCAGGTTTCCCAACCCTTATTCTATTATGATGGCGTGGCTGGAATTCCTGATATGAGGCACTGGCGCTTAGTGATTCAGCCGGCAGGCTTGATGATAAGGGAGAGGCGGGGAGAGAGACAGGCAGAAGACGATTCTAGATTGTTTTAGCTCCTCCTCCTATATAAGATGTTCAGACGTATAAATTTGCTATAGTAAGTTATGGAGGTTAGGAGTATAGTCATGTGAAGATTCTTGAGAGCGCTACCAACGAGTGATGTTCAATGGAAATGTATTTTGTGGGATTAGACGTCCTCTGTAAATAGTCAATACACAGGTATACACAGGTAACATAAAGAGGATGAACCAGTTAGGATAATTCCTCATTAATAACGTGATCAAGTGATGGTAGCTGAAAAAGGGATGAAAATAATATGCATAAATCAACCCATACTTCATAATGCCAAACTCGCACTGGAATCATGAGTTAGCTAATACTTATGTTAACTCTGCACAATAATTTACAGATAAATCATAATTATCGACAGCCGGCAAGTAACCTGACATGTTGTAACGAATTTCACTAATTATGGCTTGCCTCTCACCGGTCATGTTTCATTTTTTTTTTTTTCTTTATAAATTCCTCATTGCCTCGCATTGTTCTTGCGCAATCTCTCTTCCATACAGCTCTTGTGCGCTGACCACTATTGTCTTGCTTTATACTACCTTTGTGGACCCCCTCTTACATTACATGTTCTCATCATATGTATATATATATATGGTGAGTTCAGGCAATAGAAACAAAACCTTAACCCAAGGCTTTACTCAGCAATAAGCCAGAGCTACATGAGTGTATAGCTTGACAGGCTGGAGTGAACTGACTTCCTAGAGAAGCCGCAAGAATTAGGAAAACTATATAGAGACAGTCGATTACAAGTTCGTAGCTTCGATACAATACACGACGAAACAAAAGCATCGAACACACTATAACCGAAAGGTATCATGAAGCATCTACTTAATTTACAAACTGTAATAACCATTAGCACCATATATATATATATATATATATATATATATATATATATATATATATATATATATATATATATATATATATACAAGTAGCCATTTGGTTTATACGTGGCAGTCCCTGTATGGAGTTTACTGACCTATTTTCGCCTATCATCCCATCCCATGAATCTGTTTCATCTTCTTTAATGTTTCATCCGGACTCGGCACTAACAACCTGATAACTGAATGCATTTCATTCAGTTATCACTCTTATTTAAAAAGTAACTTATTTTTTTAGATATAATACTGACTCATACACATACTCATACCACCGAGAAACGACAGAGTTGCAAACCACTAACACCTGAAACAAATGACTTGTCCTACACTTAACTTCTGAACGACTGTGCTCACTAGAAACCCTGATTGCTTTCTAAAACTTCCACTCCTTCCTGCTAGACTCAATAATGTGCATATGTTTGTACCCTTAATACCTCGCAAGTGATAATCCTTCATGTAGTCCTGAAAACAGTAATTTATTTTGTTATAAACGTCGAACATATATTATTATAGCCTATATTAGAGACGCGCGTCTCCTCAAATTTCCGCCTTGTCTGGGCTGTTCACTTTAATACCGGTGAGGGCAGGTGGTCTATCTATTGATCTGATGGCAAAGTTGGTTGGGCATGTAAATACTTTCACCGGTATGGACATTGTTCGGATGTCTCACATGTGCCGCAGACTTCTAAAACAATGGTTTATAGAAGTTCTCTCTTAGATTCTGAGAGAGAGAGAGAGAGAGAGAGAGAGAGAGAGAGAGAGAGAGAGAGAGAGAGAGAGGAGAGGAATATGGATAGATATGTCAACTTTCAATACTTGGTACAGAAGTAATAGGACGCAGAGCTAAAATTAATTACTCTTACGCGTATATGGTGTGTTATTATATTTCTAAAACTAGTGTTACTGCTGCTGCTATTACCACCACTACTACTACTACTACTACTGCTACTACTACTACTACTACTACTACTACTACTACTACTACTACTACTACTACTACTACTACTACTATTTTTGTTTTTGTTTTATTCCTGTTCTTTTCCTTGTCCTTGTTCTTCTTATTTCCATTGGTCTTTCCTCTCAACACCAACAACTGGCCACAGCACTCACTAAACCCCCACCACAATCTCAAACCAAACAGACAAGCGGGAAGTCGAGCCAGCCACACCTTGGGAATAAAAACACAACACGAGCCACCGAGACGTGAAACTCGGAGCATTAGGAGAATTGACTACAAGACCTAGGACTAAGAGGGCAATGAACGCACGTAGGTTCCTCGCCAACTGTCCTGGGGGTGAGTTTAGCAAATTAAGCCACGTAAATAGAAGCCGGGCAAGGGAGAGTTAGACCACACTGGACGACCACCACACGACCCCCTTCTCTCCCCAACACTCTTCCCTATAACCCAGAAGCCTTAGATGACCCAAGTCAGCGTGATTGGAGTTGATGGTCAGCAAGTACGTGACCTGCCCCCCCCCTCTCCCTCACCCTCCTCTCTCTCTCTCTCTCTCTCTCTCTCTCTCTCTCTCTCTCTCTCTCTGGTACTGGTGGTGGTGGTGGTGGTGGTTGTCTAGGCCAGATGTCTGTAGTGTGTTATGTGATATGCCCTCTTGACGTGACCTGCTTTGACCTGACATGGATTAATGGCCCTCATACGCTACTTGATGACATTTCCCTGCCTTTTCTCTTCGTATTTTCCCAGTGTTTGTCGTGTTCTTTTGTTTTGTATATTGTTCCTGTCGCACGGTGGATTTTGTCTTCGTTACTGTCGTGAAGGTTGGGTTACTTTTTGTGTGTGTTTCTTTATTTTTTTCCTCGTTATTTTTTTTTTTTCCTAATTCCGTTGATTTTGTGTTTACTCTCTCTCTCTCTCTCTCTCTCTCTCTCTCTCTCTC
>CM035219.1:10188203-10205316 GCA_020233015.1 Callinectes sapidus
CGATAAAACGATGACAGATCAATCTATTGCATCTGTTTCGACGCGATAAATAGGATAACAAATTCCCAAAGTACAAACACTCTCCTAGCAACACCAATTCTGAAGAAATTCTATGGGAAAAAAACGTTTTTTTGAAAATATGACACTTTTGAACACTCGTTAAATACCCACTACCTGCCACTTCAACGGAACCAAAACCCATTTCAAGACAATCGATCAATTATTCTTCATTGTTTTAAACACTTTGGAGTGATTTAAAGGCGGAAATAAACTGCTGAGAGGCCGATGATGAGGTTTTTAATGTAACTTTGACACCTCCGAATAACACGGTTCCTCTCCACTCCCTTTACTGAACTGACGACACAAAACATCATGGTATATGAACTATCTTTTGCCATTAATAACAACTTGATACAACCTCTAATAAAAAAGTGCATTGGGCGTTGCAAGAAATTTAGCCCAAAAATGCCCCCTTATTTACCCCCCCAATACCGCCCACCACAGCTACCTCCACCACACACACGCACGCAAATCACTCCAAACACGCCACAGTACTCATAAAAAGCCTTAAATGTGACTATTGATCCCAAATAAACAGTCCAGAAGCAAAGACAATATCCTGCTGGTGAGGGCGCCCCGGTGGGGTACGGCCCCCTCCCCTCCTCTCTCCCTGATGAACAGAAGCTAACTAAATAAAAGAAAAAGTTAAACTGAGTGAAACAGAATCACCCCAGCAAAAAATGGAATCATTTTTCATTATAAAAAAAATATAGATAAATAAAATGGAAAAAAAGCGGTGATGCAGTATTTCTTCGAACAATATTTATCAGAAGGAAAGCTGATATCTGCCAGGTGTCCGTCCTTCAGAGCAATGTAATTAAAAAAAGTCATAAGAGACACTTAATTATGTGCAATTTGCTCTACACTGAGGTAATCACGGAGGGAGGGAAGCAGGGACAGGTAACAAAGGGGAAAATGAAGAAAGGGTATGACATAATGAGACTGTGTAGGAGGGGGGGGGGTAACTAATTAAAGGGGAAATAGAAATGGGGAAGGAGGTAACGTGTGAGACAGCTCGTGGCAGGTGTAAAAATGACCAGATTCACAGTAATGGGTGAAAGGAAAAAGAAAAGAAAAAACTACAATAAGGATGAGAGAGAGAGAGAGAGAGAGAGAGAGAGAGAGAGAGAGAGAGAGAGAGAGAGAGAGAGAGAGAGAGAGAGAGAGAGTAGCTATACTAAAAGAAAGGAAGGCTGGAATTTACATACCGTAGACTGATTGAATAATATATACTGTACTTTGCCATTGTAACAGACATACTATATTTAACAGAGACTAATATATTTGAATAATAAAACACAAATGTAAGAGATGAAAGGACACAGACGCTTTTCTATATCGTATGAAAACTATCATAATCAAGATCCATAAGAAAATACATAAATAATGCTTCTCATCTCACAGAACTTACCATACTTGATGTTAACTCTCTTTTCTTCCCCCACCAGGTGTTTGGACGAGGCGGAGAGCTATGTGGTGCAATGTACGACGGTCAACAGTGAGTGTTACCTTCACTTTAACATTGTTTTCCCCCATGTGTTGTCGCTTGCATTCTTTCTCCCTCTGGCAACACCAAAGCCCCCCCCCCCCACCCTACCTTCGCGCTGTGTTTCGGACTAGCGGGGCCCGAGGGCGTACAAACAAAACATCCCCACAATTCCCAGTGCTGCTTTGGTCTCCCTTTTTCTCCCCCCTCCCCATTCACCCACCCACGCCACAGTTCTCCCACAGCGCTCCACCCTCACACATTTGAGTGAAGGAATGGGCTGAGAACAAGGACCCAGCGCCACACGGGAGGAAGAGAGAGAGAGAGAGAGAGAGAGAGAGAGAGAGAGAGAGAGAGAGAGAGAGAGAGAGAGAGCATAGGAGAGAGAGAGAGAGAGAATAAAACACAGAGGAAAGAATATGAGAGGAAAGAGAGAAGAGAGGGAGAGAGAGGGCGGAGAGCAAAAAGAGGAAGAGGAAGAGGGAGAGGAACACTAAATCGCCTAAGGATCTGATTCTGCTCATGCGAGAATAATCAGAGGCTCATTTCCCTTCTGAGCACCCGCAAGGTCTTATGGGTGGCTCTATTGATGAGTGGCTCTCGTCAATAATACGCCTTTCCCCTCTTCCCTCTGTTCCCCGTGATTGGACCAAGCCCGCGTACCAACCTGGCGAACTGGTGACAGACACTCGAAGTTGTACTCAAGTCATAGTCTTCGGACGAGCTGTGTCGCTATTTTTTTTTTTCTTTTTTTTTCTGCCTCTGTCAAGGCGTAACGAAACTGGCTCGGTCTTGTGTTTTCTGCCACCTGTTCTGCTCGTATTCGGACGCTTTCAACCGCAACTTCGGTGTATTTTTCCAGCGTGCGTGTGTGTGTTTCCTGCAAGTTTGGAGTTTCGAACGTCACTCCCTTGGGGGCGTGGAGGGTAGCGATTTCGGGGGCGTTGTAAGGTATCTGTTTCCGGTTCTTGTATGGCCTCCTATTTATCCAGCGTGTTTCGTGGATATCCTTATGGTTTTGGTATAGAAAATAATAATAGGCACCGATGCAAAAAGTTTTAAAAGTGTTCATTTCCACACATTTTTTGTAACTTACTTCTTTGCGTGTATAATTAACGGAGGAATCAATACAGCGAAGGGGATTTCTTTGTTATTCTCGAGACATTTAGGACAAAGGTAAGATGGAAATGTTAGTCTATTAACTGGCTATGACATTCCTGCGCTCAATGCTCGAAGGGTATTGATTGCAACTCACCTTGACATACGAGCGAGGCAGGTAACTCTATTGTTTTTTTTTATTACGTTTGAATACACGTATTTAATTCATGCAATACTTGTACGTGTCTACGAGCGTGCACGACCGACTATATATGTGTGTCTGTATCGAGGAGTGTGGAGTGTGGAGGAGAGGAGTGTGCAGGTGGCGCAGTCAGAACAGGTGTGTAATAGGTATATATCTTAAGTAATTATCCCTATTTTTATTACTTTTGATTACAGGTATTCAATTTATGCAATACTTGTACGTGTGTATGAGCATGCTTGACCTGCTATATGCGTGTGTGTCTGTATCGGGAGAGTGGCGTGTAGGTGGCGTGGTCAGAACAGGTGTGCGATAGGTATACAGCTTGAGTAATTATCCCTGTAATGGAGCAATATGGGAGGCTGGGGGTCAGGTGTGTTTCGTGTGTCCATTAGTGCTCAGGGATAAATGGTCTATCGCATTCACTAATTACCATAGCCATTATGGAGCCCGGTAAATACACGTTCCAGACGACGATTTGGTGTTGGTCATTGAGGCGAGTAAAGAGCGTGTGTTGTGCTATTTGTTGCGTTGCTGCCCTTTTTGTGTAGAATTTGGAGTGTTTCGTTGTGCTTTTTTCTTTGTTTGGTTTGGTATTTCGAGCAGTTTGCCGTTTGTTTATGTATTTGTTCTATTTCCGTTTTTTAGAGAGAGAGAGAGAGAGAGAGAGAGAGAGAGAGAGAGAGAGAGAGAGAGAGAGGGTACATAGACAAGGTCATGTGTGTGTGTGTGTACACACACACACACACACACACACACACACACACACATGCATACATATATTTCAAAGGCAGTAGAAAAATAAAGTCCTGTTAAACTTGGATTTACATAAAAAAGGCACCAAAACACAGAACAAAATACATGACGGCAGAAATGTATGGTGACGGATATGAGAGAGAGAGAGAGAGAGAGAGAGAGAGAGAGAGAGAGAGAGAGAGAGAGAGAGAGAGAGAGAGAGAGAGAGAGAGAGAGAGAGAGAAAATACAAAATCTCACTAACATCAAGTTATAAAGGACATATATAAATATCACACAGCATATTTTTTTTCATAACATTTTCAGTTTTACGAATTAATTTATAACAAGTCAGAGCGCACACACATTTTTCTAGTTTTTCTCCCGTGTCATCATCTTTCATTCTTCTTTTTCCAAACCCCACCTCATTTCCCGACGCTTCGTAAATCCTTCTTTTATATTCCGGCACTGAATTCAGCGGCATCAGCGAGGGTTCACTAACGTTCGAAACAGTCCCTGAAACTAGTGAGACTTTGAGCCTTTCCTTACCTCCCAACCGCCTCGTCCTCATCTCAACACCCTCGCCTTCTCTCTGTCTTCCTGTCTTCGTCTGATCCCCGCGGTAGTCCATTACCTTCTCCTTTTCTTCTCCTTTCTTCTCTCTCTTTGTGTTGTCTTGCTTTCCTCTTCCTCTTGCACCTCTGCTTTTATTTCCTCATCTTTTTTGTTTCATGTTACCGTTTCCTTTTATTTTTTTTTCTTGCGTTGCATTTTACTCTGCTTTCTTCGTTAATTTTTTTCGTCTTTTTTATATTTTTCTCTCTGTGTGTCCTCCTCTTTTTTCTCCCTCATATTATTTTTTATCTCCTTTTTTTCCGCATAAATTTTTGCCTTCAGTGCCACTCACGAATATATGCTTCCTTACATCACTTCATTATTCTTTTTCTTCTTCCTCTTGTTCTTTCTCAACTTCCTTTTCCTCCTCCAGTATGCTCCAGCTTCTGCTTCTCCTGGCTGCCCCACCTCCTCCAGCGCCTCCTCCTCCTCCAATTGCTTCTCCGTTATATTCTTTCTTCTCTGGCTCCTTCGTTCCTCTGTGGAGAAAGGCACTCTCTTCCTTCCTCTCTTTCTTCCTCTTCCATTCATGATCAAAACCATCTCTTTTTCTCCCTCCGAATTCACACGGCCTGTAACTGCGAGAGAGAGAGAGAGAGAGAGAGAGAGAGAGAGAGAGAGAGAGAGAGAGAAAGAGAAAGGGGGTCAAATGAATATCCCTGAAGAACAACGTGCCGAAAAGAGTCACATTAAGGCATAAAACTTGTACATTTCCTCCCTAGACTTGGCCGAATTTTCTCTCCCCCTCCAAAGGAAAAGTGTGAAAGGAAACGGCTCCTCTTTGTCATAGATTCCCCTTGTCATCGTCCTTTCCGTCTCTCCCTTTCTCCCTCCCTTTCTTATATACCTCCCTCCCTTCCCTCCCTCTTTTTCTTTCTACCCTTTTCTTTCGTTTGGCATTGACTTCCTTGTCTCCTTCATTCCGCTGGGTTTCTTTATATGCATGTTCTTCATCCTTTTATATTCTCTTCCTCCACTTCTTCCTCCTCCTTTTCTTTCCTCTTCCTCTGTTCCTGATTGCAGATTCATTCTTATGCAACTTTTTATAGTCTTACTCTGTCCTTCCCTTCACATGTGTCTGTATAATGAACTCTCTCTCTCTCTCTCTCTCTCTCTCTCTCTCTCTCTCTCTCTCTCTCTCTCTCTCTCTCTCTCTCTCTCTCTCTCTCTCTCTCTCTCTCTCTCTCTCTCTCTCTCTCTCTCATTCCCATTTCCTCTGCTGCTCCCACTACTCACCTCTCCTCCCTCTGGTCTCCCGTGTGTCCTCCGCGTCCCCCCAGCTGAGGTATTGTTCACCCCGCGCCCTCCAGCTATTGTAAGGCCAAGCGGGGCTCTCTGCAGGAGGTTACGGGTCAACCTCGCTACCTTGGGACCTGGAAACGACAGCCTTTATATGTGCCTGTGTGTGTGTGTGTGTGTGTGTGTGTGTGTGTGTGTGTGTGTGTGTGTGTGGGTTAGTGTCTGTGTGGGTGACTGTGTATGCGGGTGAAAGGTGGGATTCTGTGTGTGTGTGTGTGTGTGTGTGTGTGTGTGTGTGTGTGTGTGTGTGATCCCATGTGGTCGCTAATCCTTAATCCTGAATCTCATCGTATGTTTGGCAAAATCCCTTTATTTATCATCATCGCTAAAACCTCTGGACGGCGCAAGAGAGAGAGAGAGAGAGAGAGAGAGAGAGAGAGAGAGAGAGAGATTAATAAATCAAGATGACAGAACATTAGAAAATTAATCCTCGCGTGACACGAACCGAATACAAGTCGACACCCAGACATAAACTCAGGATTTGACAGGATAAATTCATATGTGGCAAGGTCAACCCCCCCCTCTCCCCATCATCCTCCCTTTCATCCTCTCCCCGCCGCCCTCCCCCGTCCCCTCCGCCGCCCCCACCACCCACCTTTCTCGACTCGCGCCACTGGTCGGAGAGAAAAGGGCAGGGTGAGGAAGGGAAAGGTGGTAGTTGGGATTCGCACAGCTCCCTTGGTAGTCTGAAAACGTCGATTTTCTCACCTAACAGAGAGTGCAAATTTATGGTGTGTGTGTGTGTGTGTGTGTGTGTGTGTGTGTGTGTTAAATCGTTCGTACAAATATCTGAATGATACAAATGCCCTATTTTTTTTTCTTTTTCTTCTTTTTCAAGGGAGAACTGAATGAAAAATAACTGTTTCATGTACACTCACTTGGCAATCTTTAATGACTAGTGCAAAACACAGTACAACGTCTATGGTATATGACACATTTCTGGTTCCTTAAGTTTCACAGTAAGAAAATATTATAATGCCCCCGTCGGAACACAAGACTGCGGCACAATTCTCAATCACACTGAAAAATCACATCGAACGCTTAAACAAACATTTTTTATATCACACATTAACACTACAGATTGGGGTTGGGTGGCTTAGGGGGTAAGGGGTCACGGGGTTAGGGGGGGTGTTATAGGAGGTTAGTGTGGGGGTGGGGGAGGGGAGGTGCAGGAATTGTCTCTTATATATCTAAAGAATACTGAAATTATTTGTCTTGATAAAAGCAACAACGTTACTGTCTGCAAAATTGTGCTTATACATGTAACAGAATGTCTCCGGAGAGGTTAAAAATATGGTGTATATATATTTAAAAAAAGTAAGCATGTATGTAGGAGGCCTTGAATAAATGTATGATTAATAAGGATGATAATAATGATCATTATAATAATAATAACAACAATAATAATAAAGATAACAATAATGATGATGGTAATAATGATGATAATAGTAATAATAATAATAATAATAATAATAATAATAATAATAATAATAATAATAATAATAATAATAATATATGAGGCTGGATCGATGGGTCACTTCTTTCATAATCATGTAATCAAATAAAAGAATAAATAAATACAAAAGAAATTATTACAAATCCACCAATTCAGTCAGACAAGTAGACTCACACCCAGCGATTTAAAATACAGCCTTTTTTTTTGTTAATCTCCTCGGGATTAACAGGACACTAAGTAATCCTAGCTAAGCCTATGCACTAAATCCACAGGTGTGTGTAGGGAGGGGAAGAGGGGACATGACATTTTCTCATTGTAGAAATCCCTCACTTTCATTGTTGTTACACGTTTTATATGTATAGTAGTTATTGTTTTAGAACCTGTTCGCTGCTGGAATAAGATGAAGCTTCCACAACATTGAAAAGCTGCAATAAACACCCTGTAACTGCCTTGACGTAGAGGTTTGTAGAGGTGTGAGTCGAGGTGGATGAAGTTCTCTGTGGCACAAAAAAAGAGGAAGAAAAAAAACAGACTTGCAGTAATCTGAAAAAGAAGGACGCAATGGTAAAAGATAAGACAAAGAGAGGGTGAGAATAAAGAGAGGGTAGAAAGTGCAAAGAGGGTGAAACATAAAGATCCTGTGAAGAGACGAATCACGTGCAGCAAGAAATAAATAATCCAGGTAAAAGGAATAGCGTTGGTTAATGCAAAAATGTATACGAAAAAGATGAGATGGCGAGTGAGGGGGAGAGGCGAGGAGAGATACTGGAAACTAAATTTGAAAACAAATGAAAGGAGTAAAGCCAGGAGTGAAAACAAAGACTGAAATAGGGAAAAGTGAGGGAGAAAGGAGATGATGCAAGAGAATGACTTGAAGGAGAGAAAGGAGGCCTGTTTTTCTCCTTTTGGTGACCGCCGTGGTGGACGTGGACGTTAGACCTCGAAAATAAGATGATAAATTATGGAAGAAGTTATGGAAAAATAAGAAAAGTGAAAGTTGCGTTGCAGAAAACGGAATATAGATGATTGAAAAAAAGGAAGCAAAGATTTTTTTTCAATGTTATTAGTTTCAAGGTCATAGGTTTTTTGTGAGTAGGTAGATAAGGAGAAGTAAATTATATGAATTGAAAGACAAAACAATAATAGAGAGGCTTGTCACACCAAGTTATTTACAATTATCACATTAAACATTAAACCTCTACATTATTTTTGGAGTGTTGCTAGTATATGATACATGAGCTATGATATGCGTTCTGTCAAACAAAAGACGATCATTGAAAAGATAATATGTAAAGTTGTTGAAACATAGCGGAATACGGTTTATAGTTTGGTCCCTCGCATTCGTTCTCTTTACACTTCACTCGAAATGAAATGGTTTCATTCACTCGCCTTTCAGTCGGAAAGCTGAAGTAACGGTTACAGGATAATGCAGGAGAGATCACGGTGCTCGGGAGACTCGAATCTCCACCCCGGGAGCCACGGAGCGCGCCGACTCGCACGCATCTCGCCGAGCCGAGGTCACTCACCGGGCTGTGGCAAGAAAAAAGTCTGATTGATCGGACTCATCCTCCAGAGTTCCTGGCGAGACTGCCTGCGCGGCCGTCTCGCCACTGGAGGCCGAGATCGTGGCGGCACGCGCGGCCTCACCACGCAGCGTTCAACACAGTCGTTAGGTTCACTTGAGGAAGAGAGTCATGCGTGCTTTTTTCAAAATAGCGAGTGTGAGGCCGGCGTCGCACCAACACAGAGAGAGCGCACAGCAGACATGCGCCTCACAGTGTACAGTATGGAGGAATTGAGCAGGGAGCACCACACGCCTCAGCCTCTTGGCACTGCTCGCCGCCCGAGGACAATTACACCTGGGTCACGTTCCGGCGCTTGCGGTCCGCCTGCTGCGGCATCGCCTGCATGGGGCCGGCGGCGGCGGGGCCGGTGGGCCCGGCAGGGGCAGCAGGTCGGGCGCGGGCCAGCAGGTGGCCGGTGAGTGGGTCGTCCCAGGCAGCGGCATAGCTGGTGTAGTCCGGGCCTGGGGCGGTGCAGGGGCAGGGATTCTCCTCGTGAGGGCACGGCAGGTAGACAGGGGGTTCGCTACCTGTAGGCACCGGGCGGTAGTCTGTCACCGTCACGTCAGGAAAGGGGGCGTGGAGGGGAGCGCCGTCTACCTGATAGGTAACTTGATTTTCATCCGGGGCCCCGCTGTGGATGGATAGTCGACGCTCGTGTTCCTGTAGGAGGGTGGTGGCTCCCCACGACTGGACGGGAGAGAGCGGGCGGCCGTCCCTGGCTGTCTCAGGTGCGTCCTTCACCACACTATCCAGAGACTCGTGGCTACCACCGCCTCGCTCATCGCCACAGAGCGACCCAGACTTCACCAGTACGTTTCCGCCGCTGCTACCGTTCCCCTGCACCTTTTCGGCATCTTTTTCACGCTGCTGCTTCCTCCGTCTAGTGGTGTGGCAGTAACAGTAGGAGGCAAGGACAGCCACGACGATCAAGAAGCCCCCAATGCTTCCCAGAATGACTGCCACATCCTCCAGCTGCAGGTCTGCCATGCCCACCGGCCTACCAGATCCAAGCTCCGAGGGCATGGTGTAGTTTCCTGCAGGGAGGAAGAAAGTGTTCATTAGCAGTGCTGCTGGGCCAAGTCTCCTCGCGATCTCCTCGTCGGGAGTCTTGCATATGGATGCGTCTTTGTGAAGATAATGACATTGGAATGCTATCAGTGGAATTAGTCGACAAGACCTCATTTCCAAGTGAAATTAGAGTAAAGCAGCATGAACAGTAGACGACACCTTACCCGAGGTGGTGAGAGCCGGCTGGGTCCTGGTGGTGATCTCGTAGGTGGTAGGTGGGCGTGGTACCCAAAGGCTGCGATGTTTCCAACACCACCCACGTTTCCTGCCTCGTCCACCGCCCGCAGACTGATGTACCAAAGCTGCCGCCCACCGAGGACACGATCAATTATATTTTGCCGCTCAACAAACCCTCCCTAAACTACCCCCACATGTGCATAACAATAGGAATACAAGACATATTAAATTTACTTAAGAATTTTTTTTTAGGTGTGTGTGTGTGTGTGTGTGTGTGTGTGTGTGTGTGTGTGTGTGTGTGTGTGTGTGTGTGTGTGTGTGTGTGAGTGTGTGTGTGCAAAATAGTTTCCCTGAAAGTTGAGATTCTTATATTTTCAACATCTCTTCAAAGTATAACAGACAGGCAAGGTAACATCACCTGAATGAGTTAAACTTTGAATGAAATATGCACATATCTCATTACAGAGAAGACAAAACTAGATACATAAACATAAATTCAAGTTTGAGAAAACAAAAGAAAAAAATGTCCCTTTTAGTAATCATCCTTGTAAATACAGGAAAAAAAAGAACCAGCTCTGTATAGAAGATGAAACTATTCATATATGCATGCTCACTCATCTGGCAAATAGCGAGTGTCAGCAAGTTGGTGATACGCGAAACCTGACGTGCGGGAAGAGCAAAGAATATAAAGCAGCACCTGCGGCCACACAGGTAAGCCGCACTACTCACCTCCTCATATCTGACGAAGTGCAGGTTTGTGGTGTGCAGCGCGCCTGCTGGTAGTGGCTTCGGCAGGCCCGTCAGGTGGTCTCCTAGGAAAGCTCTCGCCTCGCGCCACAAAGGAGCCACCACCGCCTCATAGTGGTGAGCACGGTCCACGTCCCAGTCATCCCCAGGGGCGGTCCAGCGCAGTGTAATCTCGTGCACTGTGTCGTTAACCTCAACCCGAAGATCGAGGATGCGGGAGGGTGGCGTCACGTCGCGCGAAGGTGAGGGAGACACCACCTCCAACACTCCCCACGTCACGTGCCGCAGGAAGGGCGCAGCGCGGCGAGTGTGGACGTGAGACAAGCTGTAGCCACAGCACGTTTGATCACTGCTCCAGGTGTCGTAACCATGCTGGTAGTAGTGCGGCAGGTGTGAGGCGGGAACCTTGTGATGGCGGGTAGGCGGCCCCTTAGCCACTACAGCCAGTCCGCTGTTGTAATCCACGTCGGCTGTCAGCAAGTAGCGACCTGGGTTGCCCTGGAGCGGCGGCAGGTAGCGGGAGTAGATGCCATCGCCACGGGTAATATCCGGGTCTGGTGAGCGACACAATAAACATTCTGTCACCCAGAGCACAACAGCGCGTGCGCGCGCGCGCGCACACACACACACACACACACACACACACACACACACACACACACACACACACACACATTAATGTCATGCATGCATTGATAAACAATCTGCCACTCACCACCAATGCCATTGTCCCACAGGTCGAGGAAGATGGGTCGGTAGTTGCTGCCTGTGGTGTTGGTGCCGAGGCGCTGGAGCTTGGCTGTGACGCGTGCTTTCATGACGGGCGCGACGCCCATCTTCACCTCAGCGTACAGCCTCACTGGTGAGGAGGGGTCCGAGGAATTAATGGTGCGGGAGCCTGAGCTGGTCCAGAGGCGCACGTTAAGGCCGGAGGAAGAGTTACGCTTGGCGGTGACCTGCACGTACAGTCCCTGGTGCGAGTCCGCACGGTTTTCCACGCTGTACGCCCACAAGCCACGCTGCTCAAAAAAATTTCGTTGTTAGTCATTACTCCTGAACAACCGAACAGTGGAGTGATAAAAACAGTCAATTTAATTTAACACGCTTTTAAGCCAACACTCACCTCAGCCTTTTCTAAGTTGACGAAGATCATGTTCACATCACCGTCCTCTTCCTGCACATTGACCGAGGCGATCATGTGACCTGATGGCGCAGTCAGTTGAATGATGTTACCCACATGGTTGAGGTCGTAATAGTACACAGAAAAACGAGCGTCCGGGCCTAGCGAAGAGTCCAGGGCGAAGGAGCCGTCAGACATGGATGCGATGCCGCCAGGATAATCTGCGCTGTGGACAAGCACCGTGGAACTTGAAGATGGTGGGGCGTTACGCTGCACGGCGGCTAGCAAGGCGTCCATCAAAGCCACCATCATCTTCACCTTTGAGTCGTTGCCAACACCTTCGTCCATGACCGTATGGAGCGTGCCATGCGTGGCCTCTACGAGTGGCTCTAGACCATGGGAAGCCGAGGCGGTGCCGCGTCTTTCCGTTAGAGGGTAGAGAACAACCTCAATCTTCAAGTTTCGTTGCGCTGATAAAGTGATCATCTCATCCACTTCACGGCGTGGAGCGGGACCTGATCCTGTGGTGACGAGGATAATTGTGCCGCCGTCAGCACCCTTGTTGTCTTCATCCAGCACGCGCACTGCCTCCTGCAGGCCGCACAGCAGGCATTTCTGACTTTCGGGCACCGTGGATGGGTTGCGTGGTAGGGAGGATCCCACCCGCTGCCTCATGTCAGAGTCTTCACTCTCTATGTAAGTGAGCGGCGCCACGGTGCTGGCCACGGAGCGGAAGGTGACCACGCCGATGTGTGCCCCGTCTGGGACGTCGTACACCACTACACGTCGCATCGCCTTCCTTAGAAACTCCCACCGTCGCTGTGAAACAGAACATAAGAATTGTAACACACATTAACGTCATCCTATGAAAGTATGTTTGGCAAAGTGGTGAAAGCCAAGCGAAGAATGACGAAATTTTACCTGCAGGTTCATAGTGGCTGTGTCCTCGATAACCAACACGAAGCGCGGGTTCGCCTGCTGCACGTATCTCATGATGGGCTCCAGGCCGCGGCTTCCATTGCTGACTGGATTCCTGGCGTGGGAGAAAGGGAGGCAGTGTTAAACCAAGGCAGCAATAACTGCTTCTAATAGCAGAACATTTACAAAGAGAATCATACACTATTGCCGTCGCAGAACTTGACTTCATGACGAAGAAAACGTGATCATGTATGAGATTTGGAAGAAAAAGAAACAGCGACATTGCATCGAGTAATCAGATAAAGTAGCCACAAAAATCTTCAAAATGCTCTCACCTCCCGGCAGCGAAGTCACTGGTCTGCTGAATGATCTCCCAGGCTGAGCGCCCGCCACACTGGGCGTTGTGCTTGGTGGGCGCGATGCGGTTGTGTGTCTTGTCATTACAGAATAGACGGATCTGTGTGAGGAAACAACATTTCAAATCGCTGAGGTAAAAGAGTGATGGGGCGAAAATAGTGGCGCTCTTGACACATGAAAAGAAAGATTGGAGACGAGAGGGTAGGAGAACGAGAGAGAAAAAAGAAAAGGCTTAAACAAATCGCTTCATTTATGGAACACGTTTAGGTCTTTTTTTATCCTGCAATCTGACGTGAATAGAAAGTCATGCTGAATGAAGAACACAGATATTATCATTAGTGAGAGAGAGAGAGAGAGAGAGAGAGAGAGAGAGAGAGAGAGAGAGAGAGAGAGAGAGAGAGAGAGAGAGAGAGAGAGAGAGAGAGAGATAATAAGATGAAGAGGGGGAAAAAAGAAGAATCCGCGTCTTAATCCCTCAGTTGGTAGGAATGAGAGGTTATAATGACTAGCAGTCGGTCTTCGTCGAATAGAGTGTCTGGCGAGCGCTTGTGTCAGCGTCTCTGGTGACGTGATTAATGAGCCTCGCTTGGTTGCCCTTCATTAGTGCTTATTCACTCATGGAACGAGACGACGGTATTGATATGTTCCGCGGCGGGATGATGAAGGGAGGGAGGTGGATGATGAGGAGGGATAAGAGGAGAGGAACCAGATGGGTGGGGCTGGGAGGGACTCGGACTGCCGTGAGTATTGAATAAGGACAAAGGAGAACGAAGATATATGAGTCAGGGAAGAAAGGCATTAAGACAACACAAAGATTGATATGTTGGCCTAATGCTCCCTCTCCAATGATTAAAAGTGAATGTTTAGGTTACAAAATGAAAGATAACTGCAACAGATGTGCGTGTAGACTTTCAGCAGCTAATACTTTTACCTATAGATACTAAGTCTTTGAATATAATGCAAGGATAATATCGATACTGGTATTTCCTCATGTTGAGAGTGGAAAGGAAGTCATTGTGTCTGTTTTTCCTTCTTTTCCCTCTTCTTTCCAAACTTTTCCTGTTTTTCTTTCCCCTCTCTTGAATGCGGGCCTTGAAGGGAAGAATTTGAAACTTTTTTGCACATTCTGTCCCGAGTGGTAGTCACGGAACCTTTTTACCCAGTCTGGAAGCTCTTTGCCAAACTTTCTTTATATAAGCCAATAATGAAACTCACGGTGGGGAGCTCCGGGAAGGAGAGGAGCGAGGAGCTGAGGTGGTTGTTGCTGTAGGGCTGCGGGGAGAAGGTGCACCCAGGTTGGGACGGGTCGCAGGTGTCGCCCTTCACCACGCCATCGGAGCAGCTGGTGGCGGCGAACTGGTGGGTGTTGGGGTCGCGGAAGGTGGGTGGAAAGAGCGGGTCGTTTGCATGGCCACGCTCGTCGAATACTCCCCATCGGAACTTGGCCCACTCGGCAAGTAGCAGACGTGCTGAGTGAGCGTAGGAGTCATTGCTGGCCGCCCTCAGAAGGTCCCCACCCATCTGGATGAAGTCCCCTTGGCGGCCACAGCCCTGCGTCTGCTGCGTCCAAGGTCTGTCCCCAAATACTGGATGGGATGTTGTGATTCGGATGTGGCCCTCCTCGGTTGCCGCAGACGCCGGGAGGAGATTCTTGAGGGAGCAGCCGAGAGCGTCTGTCCTCCAACCACGCGGCAGCGCCACCGTCACTTGTCTTATCGACGCTCGGCCGCCCGTGGCAGACCACATCTGGCTGGACAGCTCCCGCAGGACGCTCTGTAAGGAAGAAAAGAGAGAAGCTATGAAGTCCCTTGTTTGGAAGAGGAACTCCCAGTGTCGCCCACTCTCAGCCTCAGATGCTCTAGATAGAGTGTCCCTGAAAATAAATCTCACAAGGACTCCCGTCATGTCTCCTCCAAGAGGGACAAGGCTCTTAGACGTTCCCGCCGACGCTAGTTGCCGCCTGAGCGTGTGCCATATTGAGGCTCATCGGAAAACAAATGACAAATGAAGAACAATAGGGCAGGAGTGGCCGCCGCTTGGCGACCATTGTGTCCGCACTGCGGCGCTGGGAGACGCCTTTTGTGGCGTGGACAAAGCCAGGAATAATGTCACCGGAGGCGAGTACGTTGTCAAGCTAAAACAGACCTCCTGTCGGGGCGTCGGAAGGTTGTCTCCCACAAGTCAGCAACCTTGGGTATAGGATCTCGGAGGTTGGGTCTTGCTAACTAATTAGCAGACACAAGTGTGTTGAAATACAACTCGACAGAACTTCTATTAGATTATGGTAATGAGGGAGACCGCCGGTTATGTGGGGACGAGGATCACCGATGACTTGAATGTAAAAGTGAAGGCGAGAGACGCTAGCAGTGGGAAGTGGAGGAGGGGTGGAGTGGAGGGGACGGGGGAGGAAGGGGACGCTGCTCATTGGTACGCCACGGAGTAACACTGACAGGGAAGCTAAGTTAAAATCACGGTAACCATATAAAGTAAATTATACTATGAATGTCAACATTTATTCTCGTAAATTTGATATTAGTGACTAATGATTATAGTAACAAAAGGAAATAATAATGATAATAATAATAATGATAATAATAATAATAATAATAATAATAATAATAATAATAATAATGAGAAGAAGAAGAAGAAGAAGAAGAATGATAATAATAATAATAATAATTATAATAATAATAATAATAATAATAATAATAATAATAATAATAATAATAACAACAACAACAACAACAACAACAACAACAACAACAACAACAACAACAATAATAGTAAAAATAATGCACCACCTAACTTTTGGTTCTGTGATGTTCTGAGAAACAAGAACATTACATCCCACTGACTTGTAACAATGTAAACAAAGAAGGCATCCACTTTTTTGATAAGTCATAGTGTGTACGAGAAGGAGGAGGAGGAGGAGGAGGAGGAGGAGCAGCAGCAGGAGGAGGAGGAGGAGGAGGAGGAGGAAAAGGGAAATAAACAACGAAGAGGAGGAGGAGGAGGACGACAAGAATGAAACCGGCGATGTGTACGAAGAGAAGAGGAAAAAAATAACAAGTACCAAGAGAGAGAGAGAGAGAGAGAGAGAGAGAGAGAGAGAGAGAGAGAGAGAGAGAGAGAGAGGGAGATGGGCGCATAAGCAGGATTAAGTAAAGGATAAGGAGCGTCACAACGTGTTCTATTATGCTGGCATGAATAAATGTGAAGAATGAATTATGTATCGCGCGTCCATGCCAGGTATAATCGGTGTCTTGGTTTGCATGGACGGAGAAGCGCTGGAATGCAGATCTGTCTTGTGTTTGGAGCGCGACGGAGGCGAGAGAGAGAGAGAGAGAGAGAGAGAGATAAGAGATAGAGAAGAGAGAGAGAATAGAGAGGAGAGAGAAGAGGGGGGGGGGGGGGGGGGGGGGGGGGGGGGGGGGGCGTGGAGGTGGTGTAGGACGAGTAAACGCGGACAGGATAATATAGAATAATATGTTTTGATTAATAAACTAAGACAATAAATCAAAGAAAATTAAAAACTTAAGGCGTTCTGAGAAATGGAATTCCTCACTTAATCATTTGCACGCAAGACAGCAATAAATAACTCCAAAATAGACTCTTTCACATTTCCGAGAGAGAGAGAGAGAGAGAGAGAGAGAGAGAGAGAGAGAGAGAGAGAGAGAGAGAGAGAGAGAGAGAGAGAGACTGGTTGACTTCTCAGAACCTCTCCAGTTGCCTCTCCCCACTGGAGGAGTCTTGGCAGTAACAAGATTTACTCTCCCGACCTCCTCTGGCCTCGTGCTGGGTACCAAGGTCCAATGCAGTTAGAGAGAGAGAGAGAGAGAGAGAGAGAGAGAGAGAGAGAGAGAGAGAGAGAGAGAGAGAGAGAGAGAGAGAGAGAGAGAGAGAGAGAGATGCTGAATTGACTTTTGTGTTATATACTACATCTTGGTTTTCTCAACCTCTGCCTTTCCCTTGTCTGTCTCTCTGTCTGTCTGCATAACTGTCATCTGTGTGTCTGTTGGTTTGCAGAACTCTGACCAATATTTCATTTCTTCTTTTTTATTAATTTTACATTTTCGTTCTCATGTTCTCAATAATTCTCTCTCTCTCTCTCTCTCTCTCTCTCTCTCTCTCTCTCTCTCTCTCTCTCTCTCTCGTCTCTCTCTCTCTCTCTCTCTCTCTCTCTCTCTCTCTCTCTCTCTCTCTCTCTCTCT
>CM035219.1:10282161-10286414 GCA_020233015.1 Callinectes sapidus
ACTTTTTTAATTATATCGTAGTGGAGAAATAACGGGGGAAGTTTTTTTATAGGTTTGTTTATGAATAGCATATAGTAAGTTTTATTGTGATTTACTGTTAATCCACCCAGCACTGATATCCGTCCCCAACACCAAGGCTCGCCAATAGAGCCATCAGCCAAGTGCCAGGTGTTAACTCGGCTGTTGCCACACGGCTAAGGGAACAATAATGCTAGCCCAGTAGGTACGGGTAACCTCAAGACTGGCGGGAAGCCCAGCTGATGCGCAGAGACAAGGCGCATAACAAACGACTAACTGCATGCATGACTCACAACTGACAACTTAAACCAATATTAAATGCTCATATTTACATTAAAAAATAATAACAATATAATAATAATTATAATCACAATTTGCATAAATATAATATTGAGATCGTGGATCACAATACAATATATATATATATATATATATATGGGGGATATATATATATATATATATATATATATATATATATATATATATATATATATATATATATATATATATGGATAGATAGATAGATAGATAGATAGATAGATATAAGTGGATGTGTGTGTGTGTGTGTGTGTGTGTGTGTGTGTGTGTGTGTGTGTGTGTGTGTGTGTGAACGCGCGCGCGCGCGGGCGCTCAAGAAGCCAGAAGGGTAAACCGGCCAAGGGCAACAAAACAATGAAAACAATAAAAACCCACTATTATTGCCAGTCCCCTGAAAGAATTTAAAAAAAAAAAAAGGTAGCCGAAAGACAGGGACATACGAGTATGTCTTGAAACATTCCACTTAAATAGAATCAAGTCATAGGAAGTTGGAAATACAGAAGCAGGCAGAGTGTTCCAGACTTTACCAGAGAAAGGAATGAATGATTGAGAGCAATGGCTAACTCTTACATTACGAAGTTGGTCAAAATAGGGGTGATAGGAAGAAAGAAGTCTTATCCAGCGAGGCTGCACGAGGACGGCAGGCATGCATGTAGCAAGATCAATAGAGAAGTCAGCATGAAAACAAAGATAAAAGATAGCAAGAGATGCAACATTCCGGCGAAGAGAGAGAGAGAGAGAGAGAGAGAGAGAGAGAGAGAGAGAGAGAGAGAGAGAGAGAGAGAGAGAGAGAGAGAGAGAGAGAGAGAGAGAGAGAGAGAGAGAGAGAGAGAGGCTGGCTGAAGACAGTCAGTCAGAGGAAAGGAGTTGATGAAACGAAAAGCTTTTGATTCCACCCCATCTAAACGACCGGTGTGAGTGAAACCCCTCCATACATAGGACGAGTACACCCTAAGTGGACGGACGAGGCCCCTATATAGAGTTAACAGTTGGAGGGCTGAGAAAAACTGGTGGAGATGCCTCAGAACGTCTGACTTCATAGAAGCTGTTTTAGCAAGGGATGAGATATTGTTTCCTGTTTAGATTATGAGTAAAGGAGAGACCGAGGAAATTGTAGAAGAGAGGGAAAGCTGGGTATCATTTAAAGAGGGTATATTTGTCTGGAAGGTTGTATCGAATTAATAGAGGGAGAGATTGAGTTTTTGAGGCATTGAACACTACTAATTTTTCTCTGCCCCAATTAGGAATCTTAGAGAGATCAGAAGTCAGGCGTTCTCTGACATCTCTGCGTAAACTTTTAAAATCCTGAAGGGTTGGTTATCTCGGGAAAGACGTTGAGCTTTGGAAACAGATGTGACAGTAGTACATCGTACCTTCAGGATGAAATAAAGAAGCAAAAGAGGAAAAAGTAAAGTTATTGGAGATTTTTTTTGGCCAGACACCAGAGATCTCAAGGGGGATTTAAAGTTGGAAAGTTTGGGGCATTTTCTATTAATTAAGAAGTGTCTGGCAAGTTATTGAACAGACTTGGCATGATTCCGGGCAGAAATATAAAGCCCACGAGATCCAGGTGATGGAAGCCTTAAACACCCTTTGTGGAAAACCCCTATATCATATACAGCAGGAAAACAGGCTGGGTTAAACTGGGTCTCTGACACGGAAACAGTAATTATTCCAAGGAAAAAACAGTATAATACCTCCTCAGGCTCCCCCAAATGCAGAAAACAATCGCCAGAGACGTCTCTATTTTGGGAGGGGGGGATCCTGACAAGGGAGTGGAGAAATAGGGCAAGATACAGATACAAAATTGTGATCAGAGGAGCCCAAAGGAGAAGATATGGTGACAGCCTAAGCAGAAGAATTAGAGGTAAGGAAAAAGTCGAGAATGTTGGGCGTATCTCCAAGACGGTTAGGAATACGAGTACGGTATTGCACCAGATGCTCTAGGTCTTGAAGGATAGCAAAGTTAAAGGCTAGTTCACCAGAATGGTCAGTGAAGGGAGAGGAAAGCCAAAGGTGGTGGTGAACATTGAAATCTCCAAGGATGGAGATCTCCGCAAAAGGCCAGAGAGACAGAATGTGCACTTCGGAAGTTAAATAGTTAAAGAATTTACTATAGTCGGAGGAGTTAGGGGAGAGATAAATAGCACAGATAAATTTAGTAAGAGAGTGATTTGTATGTCGAGACCAGATGGTAGGTAATTCGGAAGATTCAAGAGAGTGGACACGAGAGCAAGTTGTCATTGCGTACATAGACGTAACATGCAGCTTTGGAACAAAAATTAGGATAGAGAAAGTAGGAGGGAACAGAAAAAGGGACATTGTCAGTAGCCTCAGACACCTGGGTTTCGGTGAGAAAAGATGAGGTTTAGAAGAAGAGATATGGTGTTATATAGATCGAAAATTAGATCTAAGACCACGAATGTTGCAGAAGTTGATGTAGAAAAGGATGAGGGGAGTTTCAAAACATTTCTGGTCGATACCAAAAGATCCATCCGACTTGAAACATTTACAGCCTCCTTCCCAGAATGGTACTCCGGGCTGGTGTTGGGGTCACCATTTCTTAAGATTTTTCAAGTGAAGTGAAGTGAAGTGTGTGTGTGTGTGTGTGTGTGTGTGTGTGTGTGTGTGGTGAGTGCATGTGGTTTAGTGTAGAGGAAGAGTAGGCTGTGGTAGGCTGTGACTACCCCCTTGGGTTGTGAGACACAAAGGGAAACGTTCAGCGAGTTCACACTAGCTTTTTAATGAGAGCTCACAGCATCCCCTGAACCTCTGCAGACCAAAACAGCCAGGCCAGAACTGGTCCAGTTAGATGTAGTGCTATTAGAACTCATTGAGAGTTGATTAACGTTGCGGTAGGTGTCTTCTACTTCCGCCTCTCTTATTATGTGACTTTTTATTTTTTTCATATGTTTTGTTGTTGGAGTTGGTGGTCATGTTATAAGCGTTTGTTTGTATATATTTGTGTGTGTGTGTGTGTGTTTGTGTGTGTGTGTGTGTGTGTGTGTGTGTGTGTGTGTGTGTAATTCACTGTCGCGGTCGCCTGCTGGTTGCCCAGCCAGCTTTTTCCCTAGGGAACGAGCTCAGAGCTCATAGACCGATCACCGGGTAGGGATAAAACCACATCACACATTACACACCGGGGCAGCGAAGCCACAACCCCTCGAGTTACATCCCGTACCTACTTGCTGCTGCTAGGTGAACAGGGGCTAGATACACATTAAAAGGCTTGCCCATTTGCCTCTCCGCGCCCGGGACTCGACCCCGGGCCCTCTCGGTTGTAAGCCGAGCGTGCTAACCACTACACTACGTGGTGTGTGTGTGTGTGTGTGTGTGTGTGTGTGTGCGTGTGTGTATGTGTGTGTGTGTGTGTGTGTGTGTGGAGGAGACATGGAAGAAGTCTTGTGTGCGTGCTAATATGTAGATAGCTTCTCATTTCCACATACACATTTAAGTCTTGATGAAAATGACACTGAAGTTTTAATATTCCAGCCATCATCGCCCTCATTATTGCAGGCAAACAACTTCAATATCCTGCAATTCACAACTGTGATTACCACCATGGCAGCGTTCAAATACAAAGCAATGGTAATAACAACAAATCGACAATCACAATGCATCACAAACCATCCATCCATTACCACCACTACCAACACCACCACAACCGATACCACGACCGCCAACATCATAATGACTTCTGTTGTTACAAATTTTGCTGCTGCTGCTGCTGCTGCTGCTGCTGCTGCTACTACCACTACTAGTACTACTACTACTACTACTACTACTACTACTACTACTACTACTTCTTCTTCTTCTTCTTCTTCTTCTTCTTCTTCTTCTTCTTCTTCTTCTTCTTCTTCCTCTTCTGCTTCTTCTTCTTCTTCTTCTTCTTCTTCTTCTTCTTCTTCTTCTTCTTT
>CM035219.1:10295039-10311007 GCA_020233015.1 Callinectes sapidus
TATATATATATATATATAACACACACACACACACACACACACACATTTTCTATTTATAAATGAAAGAAAATAGAGCTTCCAAATATACAGGAAATGATGATGAGAGGAACTGGAGCAACATTTGTAGAGAACAAGAAGCTTTTACCAGCTTATAGTTCTAGTGCTGAGCTTGTGTAATGTGCTGGCGGCGGCAGGGACGAAATTACTAGGCAAGCAGTCAAGCAGGCAGACAGTGTGGAGACAAAAGGGAATATTTTTGTGCAATGTACATACATGAGCCAACCATTACTGTCGGCTGCACACTGAGTGGCCGATCTACCGCTTTTTCTCCACCAGTTCAGCGCCTGTCATATCGTATTGCTTGTTTGTAGAAATGGCTTCATTAAGCCTAATTAAACGCCGTGAAATAGACCTCATTATCGCATTTCCTGTTACAGTTTCTGATGCCACTAATACCTATTGGCAAAAGATTACCTACGCTCGGTATTGTGGGGTGCGAGTGAAAGGTGCAAACCACTTTGTCATGAAAACCCCTCATATTTTAACGTTCCCTTTCTTTGTGGATTTTCTTTTTCTTTAGTACGTGCCATCTCAAACTTTTGTGGATGGTTGGCATCGCAGCTTCTATTCTTTAACATTGGAAGCTCTAGAAGTTAACATATTTCCATGGTAATAACTAAATAGAATGTGCATGCGTGCGTACGTGTGTGTGCCTGCGTGGATGCGTTCGTACGGGCGTGTGTGCGTGTGTGCGTGCATGTCTGTCTGGATGTGTGTGTGTGTGTGTGTGTGTGTGTGTGTGTGTGTGTGTGTGTGTGTGTGTGTGTGTGTGTGTGTGTTTGTGTGTGGAATATAGAGATGTCGTTAGCCTCTCCTCCCAAGGTTAGAATTTTTTTTTGTTAATTATAATTCAAGTTGCAAAAAGCAATGCATTATATACGTTGCAGGAAATTCTTGTATTCAGGGATTTCACGAAATCAATAACAATTGTATGGCAAAAATGTTTCAGCAATCATATATATCCGATAAGATTTCCTTGACCTAATAAGATTAGGGTGAATTTGGTTTCGTTACGTTAATACATATTCATTTCAACTGATCAGCCATGCTAGACAGATTAGTAATACAATTTTTGCTTGATTAAATGAACTTTCAAAATCTGACAATTGTACTAGTCATAACCAGCAAAAATAATATGACAAAGCTGTCTAGCATGACTGATTGGTTAACTTGTCCTTCTTCAGTATAGGAAATATCATACCATCTGTATGCCTCATTATTGGTTATCTCTCAGATTCACTCACCGGATGTGTCGTCAATATTGTAACATCAATTTTATCTTGGAAATATTAATTTTATTCAGACGAAGCAAAGACAAAGAAACTGAAAAGGGGAAACAAAGGGTGAACCGGAAAAATACAGTAAATTAACTGACAAGTATTCACTTTGGCCGATTTACAAATATGGAGAAGAAAAAAGAGGTAGACAGGCAATCAGACAGAAAAAGCAGACAGGTAGGTAGCTAAGTAGAAAGATAGAGAAAAAAAGTAGACAAGCTAAAAGATAGGCAGCCAAAAACAGAAAGGAAGACTCATATGTAATGTTTTCTCTCCGAATTTGAAATTTCTCATATGCAGCAAATAAGCAACAAGTTTTCATATTTCACCACCAGACTTCGTTGATTATGTAAAATATCTACAGTAAAACTCACACACACACACACACACCACTTAGACCGAGAGAGAGAGAGAGAGAGAGAGAGAGAGAGAGAGAGAGAGAGAGAGAGAGAGAGAGAGAGAGAGAGAGAGAGAGAGAGAGAATATCAGCTTTGTGTTTTGCGTAGGCGTATAGCTTAAAATGGTTCGTAATAATCCAATCATTGGTTTTGTTCAAATGCTTTTACGTCTTCTTTGCAATTGCCTTTTGAGCGTTATCATCTGGTTAAGTATTGTTATGTTTGCCGGTAAAAGCTCTCGGGCTTACATTTGGAACATGGTGATGATGAAACAGGTGATGATGAAATCTAGACACAATAGCAATATATAGTTTTTGACCCACTCAGAACGAGGCAAAGGTTAGGAGTAGGGAATTTTCTAGGAGGAGTTCATGCTGGTTATTACGGGAAAACACATTCATAGTCGAACACACTCTTTAACAAAGTATCTGTTTCGCTGCTGACTGAAACATTTCGTACTGTTCTAAGTTTGGTCAAGTGACTGATTAGCCAACGTAACATTCATAAACATGAACCATATCAATGCAGTGCCTTGCATATGCAGTTTATATATATATATATATATATATATATATATATATATATATATATATATTATATATATATTATATATGATATATATCTAGTATATAGAATAGAAATATATAATCCCACCCCACCGCTCTCGCTCTCACTATTTTTAGTGAGAGCAAACCTCACCTCCGCGTACACGTAGATCATTCACGGACCAGCCATCATTCGTTCCTGTTCCATCATTCACTCTCCAGCTGGCCCAGACATCATCTCATCAACACGTGACATCACGTGACATTCGTCTCTCATCCGCTCGTCATTCTCTCACTCTCTGGCTGTATACAAGAAAATATGTCCAAAATCATCTAAAGTATTTCCTTCAAGATATCCACGATCTGATAGCCATCAGAATACACCCACGCAACGCAATCCAGCCTTGTCCACTCTTGCCTCCGCCTTGCTCCATTACCCAACTCCACGCTACCTATCACTTACGCCAGTTCAACTAAAACTATACTCGTATATATATATATATATATATATATATATATATATATATATATATATATATATATATGTGTGTGTGTGTGTGTGTGTGTGTGTGTGTGTGTGTGTGTGTGTGTGTGTGTGTGTGTGTGTGTGTGTGTGTGTGTGTGTACGTATATGTATGTATGTATGTATGTATGTATGTATGTATGTATATATGTATGTATTTATGTATGTAAGCAGCAAAACTATGTCAGAATGAAGCATTATTAATTAGTAAAGTAACTACTAACTGGTCTATGAAGAAACTACTTCAACATATGTACTCCACAATATTCGACCTCTTACCTAAGTAACACCTGGTCATACTGCTTTGCGAGAATATGCTCTTATTCAGTGCTGACGTCATCTTCAAAATGTCTGCTTTACTTATGGTTCTAAGAAAGCATCATTTGACCAACCTCTTGGAGGTTTCTGTAGCTTGTGGCACTCTAAATTACATATTATAGTAAAATTTACCGCAGTCTTTTCATCCATCACATCACGCTTCCTGAGTTGCGAGGTTGAGGCAAACCAAGGATTTCATCGCAGCGAACATTTGGGTTGCAAAGTGTCCCCCAAGACATTAGCTTTGGGTAATTGAATATTCATTGAGCCGTTTCGAGACTTAAGACTGATGGTTTGCTCTTGCTTCCATCTTTGTAATTATACCCAAACGTACCTTAGAGAGAGTCATCTCTTATAATGTGGAAACACTTCGCTCTATTTTACTATATTGTCTTTTTTCAGTTAAGTAAAAGAAAAGTGAGGTTTATGATGGTGGGAATGGTATGGAAGGCTTAAATAGATAAAGGTAATTGTGTGACTGATACAACACTTACGAAACCGTATGAATCATTATGGAAGAACCAAACACGAACAAAGGAATGCAATTACAGTGGTGTGTTTAGTGTGCAGGCGTTGCAATAGCTCGCTCGTTTCTCCTGTCAGTGGTCACTGGAAAACACCACTGCAGACCACCGTTGTGTTGAAAGAATTACTGCCCTGCTATTGTATTGAGAAAAGCTTCGAGCAATTCCTTTCGTTACAATTTTTCAAGTTTTATGAGTTTGGTAGAATAGTTCCATTCCAAGGTTGATCACTAACTAACAATTAAAAAATACTAGTAAGCCGTAACGAACTGTATGAAACAAACTATTAGGCCAATTTCTAATTTATTTCTTAATCGTCTATCAAAGTTCCCTGTTTATTTGGCACGGCCCTATTGACATGAAGCATATACCTATAGTAACATCTGCCTACTGACCATAACGTACTATTATACACTACGTCAACTGCAACACAACAGGAATTCCACTGTGCACACACTCTCTCCCTAGCTTCTAATTGAGGAGTGACTGCATAATGATCATACCACCGGCAAACTGGTCATCACACACACACACACACACACACACACACACACACACACACACACACGTTATCATAAAAGTCACCATTCTGCAGGTAGGTATGAAGGACATAATGTACAGGAGTAAGCAGCGTCCGGTCAACATTACGAGTAGTTACAGTGCCTTCCAATTCCGCCCTGTCCTTCCCTTCCCCTAGCCTCGCCCCGCCACGCCAAGCTTCAGCATCGTCCTACACTTTACATCTTTACATGCGGACAAAGAAGTGTTCAGACAATACAGAACCGAGACAATAGGCTAAACATTCAAATGGATTATGTTTCCTTTTTTTTCTCACACTTTACACCTGGAGACTTCATACATACTTCACATGAGCTAAGCGAACGCGTACAATTATAATTTTACATACGTTTAATTTTCTTCCAATCAGGCTTCTTTGTAGTTACGACATGATCATTGGAATCGTTCTGTTACATCATGTTGGTATATCTAAAACGAACATTATAATTTCAAATATTTAGGCAATAAATTATTATAATTAGCAGCAAACGAGGCATGAAACACCGATACCAATGAATCATTCGAAAAAAGCTCATTGCGGAGCTGCTCCCTCACTCGTGTGACGGGATGGCGGTGAGGAGGTTGTGTGAGTGCGTGTGTGTTCTACTCGACAGCCTAATGGATACGTGACTGTTCAACGTTGTGTAAGAGCATAACTTGGTATTGTGAGTTGTACAGGCCCTCGGTACGAGGAGAAATGTCATAGTGGAGAGTAAGGAGACTACAGTAAACATGGCAAGTCTACTTCAACCGATCACTGAATCATAATCTCGCGGTTCAATGGCTGCCCTGCTCTCGTCCACCTTTCATGATAAGGTAAGCATGAACTTATTTCGTAAAGCTTGTTACGGGGCTTTCTCGCTCTTGTTTAGTAGAGTAATGTTATGGAGGTGTAGAGAGATTTGCCCCAGGTACCATATGTAGTGTTTTACTGAAAAAAAATGCTTAGGCTAATGGGTAAAGTTGCCACATTTCAGCAAATGTTTATCTTGCCATTCCAACCGTGGTGCATGTGTGTGTGTGTGTGTGTGTGTGTGTGTGTGTGTGTGTGTGTGTGTGTGTGTGTGTCCACAGTGACACATTGCGGTGTTGGGAAGTTGGCTGACCTGCAAGGAAGATGAGGAGGCGATGCTCCTTTCCATGCAGCAGGTCACACAAAAATTGGATAATTACGCACCGAACTTTGCTTTCCTTTTCTTCTATAGTAAGACAGTAATGTAGGTAGCTAAATCAACAAACTCCCATTCTTTTATTCTCGTTCTTATATCACGTACTAATATCCTGAAGCTGACAACTCCTTCAATGTAATAATTCTCTACGACCAAACAGTCGTTCTTGTCCTAAACTCACGCGCACACACACACACACACACACACACACACACACACACACACACACACACACACACACTACAACATCAGAAGGGATCTCAGTGAAAACGTTATCAAAATTTACCCGTGATGACGGTTGAGGCCCTAATACTCTCGTATACGTCGTATTACAAAGTTGTCCTTACTTGAAATGCATAGATTTTATCTATGAAAAAAAAAAAAAAAAAAAAAAAAAAAAACTTTCTAAAAAATATGCTGTTAAGCACACCTTTATTTCAGAAAGTTATTACTAGTGAGGATTATAGTCAGAATGATGTTTTATGCTTGTTTTGCTTAAACAAACTTAACCTACTTTATTGAATAATTGATGGTGTATTGCTTTGTGGTACGATGGTTCACCTATCTTACAATAAATCTGAGCTTTTACTGGAGATACATGTCAACGTCAATTAATTACGCCATTTAAGAGAGAGAGAGAGAGAGAGAGAGAGAGAGAGAGAGAGAGAGAGAGAGAGAGAGAGAGAGAGAGAGAGAGAGAGAGATTGTCGTAAATTCTTGGTCTTACTGATTTTGTTGTTGATGACACCATTGAATAGAAATATCTATAATGTGTGATGTATCAATTCATCATACATCATTGATTATACGAATTATTCAAGCTATCGAAATGAGTTCAGAATCTAAGGCATTGTTTATCAGAGCAGAAATACACTGATTGTTAACTCTGCTACTGTGTTGTGAGGATTCCGAAAACCAACACTTACTACTACTACTACTACTACTACTACTACTACTACTACTACTACTACTACTACTACTACTACTACTACTACTCCTACTACTACTCCTACTACTACAACTACTACTACTACTACTACTACTACTATACACTACTACTACTACTACTGCTGGGCTGTTGCTGCTGCTATGCTCGCTCTGCTGCGGCTAGGCGCTGCTGCTGCTGCTGCTGCTGCTGCTGCTGCTGTTGCTGCTGCTGCTGCTGCTGCTGCTGCTGCTGCTGCTGCTGCTGCTGCTGCGGCTACTACTACTACTACTACTACTACTACTACTACTGCTACTACTGCTACTACTACTACTACTACTACTACTACTACTACTACTACTACTACTACTACCATTGCTGCTACTATGACTATTGCGCTCATTGTGGGCTGGAAAATAGTCTCTTGCCAGTGTCCAGCAACAGTCTCCAAGCATAGTTTTTTTTTTCTCTTTACCCTGTTACCATTTTCCGATAGTTGAAAAATCTATTTCCTTTCCTCATGTTCATCACTAACTGCTCCACAGTTCGATGGAAAAAGTCTAAATTTGGTAAAAGGATTTTAAGTGACATGTAACTCATATTCTTGTAAGTTTTGATAAGACTTTCCACCAATTCTTTAAAGTTTCCTTCCCTCCTGTTCCCTAGAAATCCCTTCAACACTAACTTGAATGCTTCCCAAGAAGCTTTCTCCTCCCCTATGAAGGAGTGAATCAAATTCACCATCTTCAAGAAGCTCTCCAATCTGAGGATTAATGAAAACTCCCTCTTTTATGTTAGCATCGCTCAGTGAGAGGAATTTGATCTTCGATACTTGATTCCATGGCCAGATTTATCCATTACTTTTACAAAGTTTTTTTTTCATGAGTCACAGTTTTATGTGTAGTAGTGGCAATAAAATTTTGTTTGGTATAGTGAGAGGTGGATGTTGAGCATTTTTCATCCGAGGCTCCATTGACCATTCACACAAAAAGCACCAGTACTTGGTTTATCCACCCTGCTAACCTATCACAAAAGCAACAACCTTTGATAAGTCACCACAAAGCTGCCATTGATGTTCATATTTTATCCATTGCAACAAATGCATTACATATTCATATGTGGTTCGTAGCCTAAAAAAACTGATTATTTACTAGTGTTATGCAGCAAGACACCTCTCAGGCTAGTCTTTGATGAAAATATAAACTGCCTCTAATGTTTGGATTTATATTCGATGCCAAATGTTGCCATTAGATGGTTAATATTATTACAAACCACTAAATCGCCTTCCATTACGAAGAAATTGTTGAACTATTGCTGATGATCACGAAATATTGAGATTTTCACATGACCTGCTAGGAGATTCAAACAAAAGTGTTTGACTAGCAAAATCAACTATTTTTTACCTCAAATAATACATTTCCACAATACTTCCACATTCTATACATCACTGCTGGAACAAAACTGAAGGGCAGTGAGACTGAATAAGGTGAGAAACACACTACTTTAAGACTATTGGAACTTGTTGTGACACAGTTGTATCTTGTAAAGTAGAGCTAACAAATGATTTTAAGCACGATATTCATTATCAATGACCTGAAATTAGTAAGAAATTGGTGCTCTGGTTTCGGAAGCATTTTGGTTGTTGACTAGCGTTATCAGTAATAAAGGTAATCGACTGTAATTTTAGTCTGTTCGCACTGCATCAGGATGCTCGTGTAATTTTACAATGGCGGTCATTTCTGCATGCCTCTAGTTATTAACCGTAGGGATCATCTTGCTGCTCTCTGATCCTTACGGTGTGCTTGTTTCACACCCACCCTGTCATTCATCATCCTTGCAGTCGTGACGGTGGTGGCATTTTACGAGTATGCATGCCTTGTTCTTCTTATATATTGAGTTAATTGTTTGGTTGATTTTCTTTATGCTGCATATTTAAAGCATCATTCTTTGTGATTGTTCTTTTTCAAACACTCAATCTCCGAATTTTCCCACTTTTCTAGCCATTTTTCTTTCTGTCAAGTAGTTCACTGTCGTGTTTGTCTGTATCAAAAACTGTGTTCACATCCACTGGCGTTATTCAGTATGATTCGAATTTCGATAATGTGCTACATTAGTGACATACTTATATTGGAGGATCAGTTCTTTAAAATATTCTACAAGTGAAAATGAGAGAGAGAGAGAGAGAGAGAGAGAGAGAGAGAGAGAGAGAGAGAGAGAGAGAGAGAGAGAGAGAGAGAGAGAGAGAGAGAGAGAGAGAGAGAGAGAGAGAGAGAGAGAGAGAGAGAGAGAGAGCGCAAAAAGGGGATGCTATTGTCGTGTTGGTCAAAGTGTAGTGTTGAGCTGCAAAGAAAATAAAAAGAAAGAAAGGCAGTGTAGGAAGTAAAGGATTCGGTGTAAGACAGCAAAAATCTCTGAATGAGTATGTTTGGTTTCTACGGGTTGGGGCAACGATGCAGCACAAAAAATGTGGATGCCGGTGTAGTGACCGGGATTATCACGGTCACTCCAGCCAAAGCCGACGTAGCTGCATAGTGACATGACGCTACCTTGGCTGGGCGACCACGTGGGCTGCCCCTCTGTCTTGGCATTCACTGTGGGGGTTACTAAATGTAGTGTAGCCGAGACATAGGGAGATAAAGACACAAGTATTGTGTTCGTTTATTGTTGAGTACACGTGAGCTGCAACGAGAGTGGAAGCAAGAAAGTGGGTTCATCCGACGGTGGTGGAAATAGTAGGTGTACTGGCCGACTGTCCAGCAGGGGTACTGTAATGACCGGGGTTATCAGGGTCACTCCACGCTAAACCGACTTAGCTACCTTGACTGGGTGACCACGTAGGCTACCCCTTTGTCTTGGGGGTCACGTGGGTCACCAGGTAAGGTTGCAGGGAGACCACAGCGAGATAGACACCAAGTACACCTACTGTACATCTCCACCGTGAGACGCGTACACTTTCCTACCCCCACTCTCTTTGCGGCTCACGTGTACTCAACAATAAACTCACACTTCGAAGCAATGCTTGTCTGTTTTTCCTCCTGTGACTTGGCTACAGTGAACACTACACCGGGTAAAAAAAAAAAAAATAGATATTAAAAAAATATAAAAGGAAAAAGCAGCATCATGAGAAGAAGGAAGAAAAGGGGGAAGAGGAGGAGGAGGAAAAGGAAGAGTAAAAGAAGGAAAAAATAAAGAAACTTCGTATTCAGCTCGAGCATTCAGAATGCATTACCAGAGTTTTAAGAAGTCCCTCTTTTAAGTCCTCTTCCTCCTCCTCCTCCTCCTCCTCCTCCTCCTCCTCCTCCTCCTCCTCCACGGTTAAACTGGTGACATCGCAGTATGGATTGAGGACTGGCTATCATACCGTAAACAACGAGTAGTAATAAATGGTAAATCTTTAGACTGGATTAACGTAAACAGTGGAGTTCCTCAAGGTTCAGTCTTGGGTCCGATTAATTTCATTATATATATATATATATATATATATATATATATATATATATATAGATATAGATATAATATATATATATATATATATATATATATATATATATATATATATATATCAACGACATCGATGAAGGGATTAAATGTAAAATTTATAAATTCGCTGATGACACAAAAATTGCGAACAAGGTAGATTTAGAAAACGAACGACAATTCTTCCAAAGCGATCTAAATACCCTCATCGAATTGTCAAACAAATGGCAAATTAAATTTAATGTAGATAAATGCCACGTGTTGCACATAGGAAATCAAAATCCTCAGGCGATATTTAAAATGAATAATATCCCAATGACAAGTGTGGACAAAGTAGTTTCAGCTGATCTCAAACCAAGTAAACACTGCACCGAAGTAGTAAAAATTGCGAACAAATTAGTAACTAGTCTCAAGCAGCCTAGTAAGAACCTCAGGGTTTGTTGCTTTTTGTCCTCCATTGTATTCCTCCTCCTCTTCCTCCTCCTCCTCCCTCTCCTCCTCCTCCTCCCTCTCCTCCTCCTCCTCCCTCTCCTCCTCCTCCTCCCTCTCCTCCTCCCCCTCCCTCTCCTCCTCCCCCTCCCCCTCCTCCTCCTCCTCCTCCTCCTCCTCCTCCTCCTCCTCCTCCTCCTCCTCCTCCTCCTCCTCCTCCTCCTCCACTCCTTCTCCCTCCCCTTCCTTCTCCCCCTCCTCCTACTCCTCCTCCTCCTCCTCCTTCTCCTTCAGTACGAATTATAAAACGACGAATTATGCTTAACATTTTTGCTGGACTCCTTCCATGCAGTGCGTAACTCATACGAGGACAAAAGCAGCTGATGGTATTTATGTAATTTTCTGGAATGCATATAAATTTGTCCACCATGATAAATCTATTGTTAACGAAAAGTTACAGGATATAAAAAAAAAAAAAAACTCAGAAATGGTACGAAAACAAACTCTCGAGCATAAAATAGATTAGACTGGCATGTTATTGAAAGTGTCGATTTTCAGGTTTTATTATTAGGTCCAATACTTAACATGAACATAAATGTTGTTGATGAAGGTATAACTGCATAACATACATTTTTGCAGACGACACTGGAATAACAGGGACTACCACATGTAGGCCTAATATCCTCTTCCAGCTTCCCTCCTTTTCTTTGTTCCTATGTTCCAAAAATTAATTTAATGCGAATGCTGCGTGTGTCGTTTTTGCGTGTCGGAAAGCTTAGCTGAAAAATAACATGTGGAGTTCAATATAAAATGATGAACAGGTTTTGTTGATTTGGAATGATAACACTTATGGAAAATATTAAATTTAAATCGTACCCCAAACAAAAGAAAAGAAAAATACATATGTATATGATTACATTGCTTTACCTAAGGTTTCAGCCCTCTTAAAACGAGACATTAAATTTCTGTTAGAGAATTGTTAATATATGAAACAAACTGCGTTTTTAAGTAGCAATTCACTCATCCACTTTATTAAAGGAGAGATAAGAAATGGGATATTTTTTCTTTAAACAAATAGATACGTGTAAGATTTCTGCTCCTGAGTATAAGCACTCCTCTAACTATTCTATATGACAATTTGGGAAATATCAAAAGTAACCACAATGTATGTATATTATATTGATATATCAGTTTTCAGATAGCCTGACATGTAGACTTCGAACCGCCGAGCTGTCTTGTTCTCTCCTGTGAATGTTTTGTTATAGTCTTGTACCAAGAGAAAAGTCTCTTTACTCTTTATTCTGTAGCAAAATATTTGACAGTAGTTGTGGAACAACTTTATATTTTCTCTGTTTGATCAATATATTACCCTCTTCTTCGTCTTTGCTCTTGTTCTCATTTTTTACATCATCTTTCTTCCCTTCTCCTCCTAATTGGTCTTCTCCCATCCAGTTCCTCCTCATCGTCATCCCCACCTCCTCTTCCTCATCATTATCGTCATCCCCTCCTCCTCTTCCTTATTATCCTTCTTTCCTCCTCCTCTTCCTTCTCATCATCGTCATCCCCCTCCTCCTCCTCCTCCCCATCGTCAGCCCCACCTCCTTCCTCCTCATCATCGTCATTCCCTCCCCTCTTCCTTATTATCCTTCTTTCCTCCTCCTCTTCCTCCTCATCATCGTCATCCCCCTCCTCTTCCTCCTCATCGTCATTTCCTCCTCCTCTTCCTCATTGTCCTCTCTCTCCTCCTCCTCATGTCTTCCTTCTCATCATCGTCTTTTTTCTCTTCTCCTCTTCCTTATCTTCCTTCTCCTCTCATCTTTCGTCATTTTCCTCTTCCTTTGCCATTAAGCAGCTCATATGAAAGCAGGTCTTCCTTCCAATCCTTCTCCTGTTTCTCTGTTCTTGTTTCTCCCCTTCCTTTCTTCTCCTTCCTCCTCTTCCTCTTCCTTTTCCTCCTCCTCGTCTTTCCTTTCCTTCTCCTCCTCTTCCTTTTTCTCCTCCTCTTCCCCTTTCTCTTCCTCTTCCCCTCTTCCCCTTTCTCCTCCTCCTCCTCCCCCTCCTCCTCCTCGATACCTCTTCCTCACTCCATATTCGTCCCCAGCCTTCTATAAATGCCACTGGCGCCGCTGCTTTGCTTCTGGGATTTCCTTTTACGGTGATATTTCAAGTTGAGCGGGTCACCTTGATCTCTGCCTGGCCTCTGGGTGCCACTAGCATCTATATACCTCGATTCCACTACCTGAGAATTTAAAGGATTCACTAGAATGATGAGATAGATAGATAGATAGATAGATAGATAGATAGATAGGTAGGTAGGTAGGTAGATAGATAGATAGATAGATAGATAGATAGGTAGAGAGAGAGAGAGAGAGAGTTAGATAGATAGATAGACAGATAGATAGATAGATAGATTGATTGATAGATAGATATAATGACAGATAGATAGATACATATATGTAAAGATATAATAAAAATAGAGAGAGAGAGAGAGAGAGAGAGAGAGAGAGAGAGAGAGAGAGAGAGAGAGAGAGAGAGAGAGAGAGAGAGAGAGAGAGAGAGAGAGTGAGAGAGAGTGTGAGTGTGTGAGAGCGTGTTAGTGTTAGTGTCAGTGAACCACCACGGTCAGCTAGAATCATATATCCCTGATGGCAAGAGCTCATAATATCATAATAGAAAGCGATCTAATATCAAGAAGGAAAATGTTTCACACTACTCGTCCCATTCTCGCGTTAAGGAAGGACAGGAACTTCCCGCCTTCCCTTGCCATGTGACCGAGACGTGAACCCTGATCTGGCGCTGACACCCGTGACATTCCCACAAAGAGAGAGAGAGAGAGAGAGAGAGAGAGAACGATAGCGAGAGAGAGAGACAAAACAGAAGAGGCGCAGCATTTATACATCCACAAGACCCATGAACCAACGCCTCTCAAACTTACATTTTTCACCTTTATGATGCGCAATTTGTGGAATCCCCGACAGCCACGTTGTTTTCCCGCGCAACACACTCCACGTTTTTTGCCCCCAAGTTTGAGTTACGGGGCGGGAGTGGGGCGGCGGCGGCGGGAGTAGCGGGGCGGTGGGGCGGCAGTAGCGGGGCGGTGATGGGGCGGTGAGTCTCCTTGGCACTGCGCAGGTAAATGAAAGGCCCAGCATCCCGTGGCCTCGACAGGAAGGGTTTATTAAAAAGACACTTCCTCCTCCGGGCGGTGCGGAAGTAGAAAGAGAGGAGGAGGAGGAGGAGGGACAAGGAGAGAAGCTGGAGAGGGTAAGAGAGTGCAGAGGGTGAGAGCAGGTGAAGAGGAGGCGAAACAAGAGGAGGAGATGGAGAGATGGTGTAGGAGGGGCGAGGAGGAAGACAGAGAAGGATGCGGAAGAAGGGAGAAAGGGAGACGCGAAAGTGAAGACGGAAGAGGAGAAGGGAGATGAAGACTGACACACGCAGAAGGAGGAAGAAAGATCCCGAGAAGAGGAGGAGGAGAGACGTGGATGTGGAAGAGGGAGGGATGAATAAGATAAGAGAAGAGAAGATAAGAGAAGGAGAGACGGGAGGAAATGCACAGTATCAATACCTTTATAATAATTTTGAGTGGCATTTTTTATTGGTGTGTCTTCAATGCCCTTTACCCTTGAGAGAGAGAGAGAGAGGGAGAGGGAGAGGGAGAGAGAGAGAGAGATATGAAGAGTTGAAGCGTTCAGACATCACAGCCTTAGTTATAATTCACGTGTGTCTGAGTGGCGAGGCTGAGTGGCAGGTTATTAATTTCTCATTTGCACACAATTAAGGCACTGACTCGGGGCGATAAACAGACGCACTGACAAACACGCTACAAAAAAAAAAGGATAAAAAAAAGATAAATTGGCGTCACTTTGTATAATTGAATAGAAAACGAAATCGAGATAATTGTTTATGAGAAAAAGAGAGAGAGAAACAGAGAAAGTGGAGGTAGTCTAGGTGAGTGGTTGTTTGTTATCTCATTTGCTGCCTATTATCATGACTCGAGGATGTAATGAGAGAGAGAGAGAGAGAGAGAGAGAGAGAGAGAGAGAGAGAGAGAGAGAGAGAGAGAGAGAGAGGGGGGGGATTGGCAGTTCAAATGAAGGAAAAAAAGAAGGAAGAAATGAGTATATAAATGGAACGATGTAAAGAAGGAGAATGATTTGAAGAACACAGAAGTGGGTAAGGGGCGGAAGTAAAAGGAGACGGGATAAAACAGCGAAAAATGTGGAGAGAAAGGAGCGGGATAGAGTGAAATAAAGAGGCAAAGAAGGCGAAAACCAATCAGGGCGAAGAATTGAGTAAATACCTGAACACATAACATAACAGAAACTCGAGGCGAAAAGAAAATAACAGAAAATGCAAAACTTCTCAAAAAATATCAAAGGGAACGTGATAAAAGGGAATAAACTAAAAATAGCACAAATGAAAGAGAGAGAGAGAGAGAGAGAGAGAGAGAGAGAGAGAGAGAGAGAGAGAGAGAGAGAGAGAGAGAGAGAGAGAGAGAGAAAGTAAATATCCTGACCTGAGATCAATGAGAGAGAAAGGAGACAAAGGGTAAACAAAGAGAATTACTATAAAAGACAAGAATGCAACGGTGGGGGTAGAAAGAAAATATACTCAATCACGTTAGCAAGAAGCGAGGAAACTCCTTTTATCACCCGAACTGAAGTAATGACAACGCTACATACCACCATTCCTTCACTCCCCTCAAGGCTCCATTCCTTATTAAAAACCATTCCCCAATATAGGCCTATAAGAAATTTAAGGCCTTCTCAATACCTCAGTCGACTCCTTCGTTCCTCACTCGGTCCCTCATCTATTACACCTAAACAAATTACAAATGATTTTCGTGCGCCGCTCCTCAATTACAGATGAGTGTAACAACGTGGAAAATCGTCTGAACCACAAATTCAGCCTCGTATTATAGGGTCTGGTTAAGAAAGGGAAGAACAGAGAGGGTCGTGTAAAAAGGGGTAATGGAAGGACCCAGGCAGATTCGACGATTAGCTGCCGAAAAGACAAGAAATCACGTGAACTTTTCCTCTTTTTCCTGCTAATAGTTTGGTGGTGTGAAAGTTTTATGTTGATTTGGGGTAATGGAATGTAATCGTTATTTCTCGCGTTATTATGTGATGTTTACTGTTCTTTAGATCTTACAGGGGGGAGGTATAGGTCTCTCTCTCTCTCTCTCTCTCTCTCTCTCTCTCTCTCTCTCTCTCTCTCTCTCTCTCTCTCTCTCTCTCTCTCTCTCTCTCTCTATCTATCCTCGTTTGTTGAAAATTAGTTCTCCTTATATGAATCTCGAATTCGCTCCTCTGTTACTACTGCTATTTCTACTGCTATTCATGGTGGCAACACCACAGCAATAATAATAATATGAAAAATAAATGATAACAACAACAACAACAACTACAAAAACAGCAACATCAACAACAACAACAACAACAACAACAACAACAACAACAACAACAACAACAACAACAACAACAACAACAACAACAAAATAATGATAATAATAATAATAATAATAATAATATTAATAATGATAATGATAATGATAATGATAATGATAATAATAATAATAATAATAATAATAATAATGATAATGATAATAGTAATGTTAATAATAATAATAACAATAATAATAATAATAATAATAATAATAATAATAATAATAATAATAATAATAATAATAATAGTAATAATAATGATAATGATAATGATAATAATAATAATAATAATAATAATAATAATAATAATAATAATAA
>CM035219.1:10329887-10340315 GCA_020233015.1 Callinectes sapidus
ATATATATATATATATATATATATATATATATATATTCACACACACACACACAACTTTCATTATGTCTTTCCGTCTACATATATATCAAGATCAAAGCTATTTCTTATATTTTTCTTTAGTTTTTGGGTCATATAGATAGATAGATAGGTAGATAGATAGAAAGATAGTTTATTGACCATAGAATTATAATATTATAGGTATAATCTGAAACGTTTGGTCCAAAATTGCAAGTACAAATCAATAAAGAAATAATACACCATTCTTAAAATTACAACAGGCTTGAAATGATGATATGTGTTGTGTTCAAATCAATAAACTACTGACTGTTAAACAAATAAACCAGAGCATATTGGTGTGACTTTCTTCGCAGGTTTATGCTTTTCATTGTCATATGTCGTCATCATTCGTCATAAAATCTGTTTCTGTACACTTTCTAGAGTGTTTGCAAGGAGTACTAAATTCATTGATGGAAAATGAGGCTTATAACACATCTTTAAGCACTCTATCTAGAATTTCCTTGTGTAAGCTGGATGGGATTTTACAGTATCCTTGCTTTGTTCTTCTTTTTTCTACCTTAATCTTATCTGTACTACGTACTTTCTTGTCTAAATCCCTTTTTTTCATTTTTCTTCTCTTCCTCCGTCTTGAATTCTCGTCTTCCGTTCCACCTTTCCTCTCTCTCTCTCTCTCTCTCTCTCTCTCTCTCTCTCTCCCTCTCTCGTGTAACCTTTCCTCCTTCCTCGTATGTCTTTCCTTCTTTCCCCTTTCCCTGCAGCGAGGAGTCACAAAATTGAGTTACAAGTTGATTCAGAGGAAAGAAAAGTAAGAATTTCCTTGTAATAGTTAACTTATGCCGGACGTGCGATTCTTGGGTCACGTTTTTTTGTGTGTGGGAAAGTGATTTGGGGAGGACAGGGCCGACCGTTCATGCCCGCCTGTCAAATATATATGACCCTGCCTCTGATCTCCTTCTCTTGCACTTTCTCCTCCCTTTTTTCCTCACTCTGCTTTTTTTCACTTTCTTTGCCCTTCCCGTTCCCTCCTTTTATGTATATTTAGGTTATCTTTATGTTGGTTTCAGCTTATTGCTTTTTTTTTGTTCTTTTTTTTTACATTTGTTCTTATATATTATGTGATATTTAATTTTATCATGGTTTTCTGTTTTCTTCTGTTAGTTTTTTTGTTATTATATTTTTTTATCGTCATTGTTTTCATGGATATTCAGATTATCTTTATATTTTCCTTTGTACTTTTACTTTTTTTTGTTATATTTTTTCTTGATTTACAGATTAGTTTTGCGTGTAGTTGCTTAATCTCTCTCTCTCTCTCTCTCTCTCTCTCTCTCTCTCTCTCTCTCTCTCTCTCTCTCTCTCTCTCTCTCTCTCTCTCTTAAATATCGCATACCACCCGGCTTTTATATATTTCTTTTGTGTATTTTCTCACCTTTGACCTTCCCTTGCTTTGTCCGAGTCAATTTAGAAAAGCTGAACGGTGTGAAGAAAACGAGAGTCGGTCAACACGCCAACACCTTCTGGGTCCCGCGGGTCACGTGATGCGGCAAATATTCGTGTTTATGTGGTGGGGGGGGAAAAAAAAAAGGGGAAAGAATAGGAACGAGAAAGTTGGTTGGTGTGGACGAATGCTTTTATTTGTTGTTGTTGTTTGGTTTTTGTTTGAAGTGGTAAAGTTTTCATCTTGATCTTTGTCCAGTTTGTTTGCATTTTTTGGTATTTTAAGTTTTTGTTCTTGAATTTCTTTTTAAACTTTGGTACCAGAGTAAAAAAAATAAGAATGGAAGGAAAGTTGAGGATATAAACGCCCGATACACTCTTAACAAGTCTGAGTCTAAATTTAATGGCAAATAACAGGTTTTCCATTAAAAAGAAAAGAAAACAAGTCGATGGCTAAGTTTTGGATGAGGTAAAAAAGCATAATAAAGAATAGATTAATAAAAGCAAAGAGAAATTCGTTGAGTATGGAAGCGAAAAATCAAAACAAGTAAAGAGAGAAAAAGAAAAATATAAATGTATGTTTAAGTTTTGAAGAAAAAGAAACGACATTATATGAAAAAAAATGATGAAAGAAAGACGAAAAAAAAGAGTTGAGTATGGAAGTGAAAATGAAAACTAGCAATAAAAGGAAAAGAAACGAAAACAAGTCGACGGTTAACATTTGGAGGAGGAAATGAAGATGGAAAAGGAAGAAAAAAACATAATGCAAGGAAGAGAGAAACGATGGAAGAAGAAAAAAAGGAAAAAACAAATAACAGAAGTAAGAAAAATGTTTTGAGTATGGAAGTGTAGGATAAACAACATGACGTCCAGAAATCAATCGTCAAAAAGAGAGAAAAGTTAGAGGATGAAGAACAGCGCGCCAAAATATCAACGGAAGGAAGTCGAGGGAATAAATCTGCAGGAATTGAGTTCAGATATTCACGGAGGAAAAAAAGATGAAGCTTACTGAAAAAAAAGAAAATAAATAAATCCATACCAATATCCAGTGTTGGGAAAAAAGAGGAAAAAACACCACCTCCTCCTCCCCCGCCCCCCCCAAAAAAAAAAAAGATTCAAAAAAAGGAAAAGCAAAACAGAGGCATTGGAAAGAAAGATTGAAAAAAAAAAAAAGAAAGAGGAATAAAATAAAACGTTTTGCCAAAGGAATAAATAGAAAAAATAAACAATATGAGACTTCGAATAGAAAGGAGAAAAGATAAAATATTCGCATGAAACAATAGACGAAACAAACAAAGGGAAACATGTCCATATGGTGGAGAAAAAAAAAGAAGGAAAAAATGGAGGCAGAAGATTAAAGAAAGAGGAAAAGTGTTGCCAATTCAGGAGTAGACCATATCAGTGTTACCAACGGCCAGGGACATTATTTTTATAGCAGTTTTTTATATATTTTTTAAGATGTGTTGTGTTTTTTTGTCGTTATTTCACTGTTAACGTGTTATTTCTGTATTAATTTCGTTTATCCTTCTATTCTTTACTAAATACTAAATAAATAAACAACAAGGACAACAACAACAACAACAACGACAACAACAACAACAACAGGTTCATAATATTAATTCGTGTGATAGTGAGATGGTGAGACTTTTAATAATTGGAGGGAGTTCAAGAGATTGGGGAGAGAAAAATCTTGGGTGATGACAGAATTAGGTTGGGAGATTTATGTGGTGGTGGTGGTGGTGGTGGTGGTGGTGGTGGTGGTGGTGGACGCCATCACCTGACACTTCTCAAATTAATTTCCAAACACTCACCTGATTTATTGAAGGCGAGAGAGAGAGAGAGAGAGAGAGAGAGAGAGAGAGAGAGAGAGAGAGAGAGAGAGAGAGAGAGAGAGATGTAATAGAGTTTAAAAGCACATTTAATTCAGTTTGTTGATTTGGTCGTTCCTTTTATGTAGGCAAAGATATCCGCTTAGAAATATCAGCCTTACTGGCAGATTTGTGTGCGCACTTTTTGTGTGAAAGATGCATGTTTAGAAGGTGAAAACTCTTCGTTGTGAATATGAATAGGAATTCAATAAGAAGGAATATTACAGCTGCAAACTAAAATCAAAACGACGTCCACAACTACAATAGTAATGCTGACAGTTGAAGTTTGCCTTTTTACCATTGTTTGTAGGTAACATCAAGGGGTAGTTATTACGTACATTGGACATGAGTTTCAAGCCACGGCATGTGCTAGACAAGTGAAATTACATGTGATTCCCCTTTCATCACGCCTAAAGTTGTTCTTTCTCTTCATATCACATCTAACTATCATGATAACGGTGATATAATTCTTAATTCAAGTGTCCTACTACTATTAATGTAGCCAATCTTGATCATGAAACCATTAATTGTCCATGAGCAGCTACTGGCTTTGCCTTTTTAGTTACCGTAATATAAACGTCTCTTGCAGAATGGGTAGATGAGGGCAAAACTTGCCTGACACGTGCGGACGCGGCTTTAATAACCAATATCCAGCACTAATGATGGCCTCACTTGCGAAACACTTGAAGTCCGAACCGGCTCTATTGAGGACAACTTGTGAGTGGCTTGCCAACGACATCTTTCCTAGAGCGATATTAGACAGGCCAATGCCTAGACAGTGTTAAGGCAACCACTCAAAACAAAACCACGATCGCAATCAAAGTACAAAGGCCCTTAGAACCACTTACCAGTCCTGCAACACCATCCCGCTGAGTTCGAACAGCAGTGTAATAACGCCAGTCACTTATTGCTACGTCGTTCACCTACAACAGGGCCATTCAGTGCCTCTCGCTGTTGACTAACAGCTATCCTTAAAAGAGAAAAAAGGAGAAAAATGAGGTGCAGCATTTGGGAATGGTGGACAATGATTAAGAAAAAGTCCAGACCCAAAATATTTCTCTTGGAAACGAGTCGGAAGAAAAAAAAGTGTAATAGATTACTGTAAGAAACCGAGAACAGTCAAGAACACCTCTGTAGGCAGTTGCCCTCTTTCCAATTTTTCATCTTTTCTGTGGTTTTTCTCTCCTGTTTGAAGAGATTATGCTTTTTTAGGAAATCCTTAGGATCTAACTAGCTTCTGAAAAAGGCATGACATTCATAAGATGATGGTGGCAGCATTTGTCGGACAAGTAGTAATACGAAAAGATACAACATCAAAATCTTGAAACTTTCTCCCCTAACTATGAACTCATCAATAATAATATAAGTACTTCGTATAATTGTGGCGTTACGTTATTTACATTTAAGTAGTGCTGATGGCCCTCCGTGGGTGTTTCTGCGAGTGGCACGTTGCAGTGGCTCAAGTGCAACGTTGCCCAATTGTAGAAATTACAATATATTCTGTTCTTAACATTATGTCTCATATGTTTGAAAATAGTGATAAAAATAATGATAATGATAATAACTAATGATAACGATAGTGACAACAATAATGATAAAAATAATGCTGATAATAATAATGATAACAATAATGATGACAATAATGATAAAAATAATGATGATAATGATAACAATAATGATTATAATAGTAATGATGATGATAATAATGATAACAATAATGGTAATAATAATGATAATAACAATAATGGTAATAACGATGATAATAATAATATTAACAATAACAGTGATGATAATGATATTAATAATGGTAATAACGATAATGATAATAATGATGATGACAATAATAATGATAATAATAATAATAATAATAATAATAATAATAATAATAATAATAATAACAATGATGTATGGTTTATTTCAACACAGGCATCCCGAAGCTGAGAATATACATTTTACAGAAGTTTATTATTACAAACTTAAGATTACAAACTCAAAAATTCAGTTTAAAATAGTGGTCACGAGTTGAGCATTTTTACTAGTGTGTGTGTGTGTGTGTGTGTGTGTGTGTGTGTGTGTGTGTGTGTGTGTGTGTGTGTTTTGGTGTCCATAATACCACACAGCCAGGCACACGATGTTATAGCCATCTACAAATAATAATGGTTGTTAAATATTTGTTTCCTCTGTCATCACAAAGTTATTTTTGAACCAACACACTTCTCCTTCTGTTTATCCTCAAAACTCTTCGTTTCGCTCCTCTTTCTACTCTTCCTGCCCGCCACTAAACCGATGGCGGTCGTGTCCTACGAATGTTTGGAGAAAGATTTTCAGGATGGTAGAATAAACACACTACAAACAACTTTCAACGCTCGTAATACTGTATTCTGGATTTCAAATGTTAGCTCTCTCTCTCTCTCTCTCTCTCTCTCTCTCTCTCTCTCTCTCTCTCTCTCTCTCTCTCTCTCTCTCTCTCTCTCTCTCTCTCTCTCTTTCTTTCTGTTGACCCAAGGTAAATACAGTTATTATACTACTGCTTAAAAGCAACATAGGCAGTAGACACGTGTTCGTACTATTTGAGTCCCTAACATAGAGGTGGATACTGAATAATGGCTGAAGGGACACTGCTATTATGCTACGCTACTAACTCACCCGTGCCCCTCCGACCGTCTCCTTTCATGTCTCACTGACGGAGTGCAGTTGCAGCACACACACTCTTTCTACTAACATTATACCACACTTTTATCACTTTATTTATAATCATGTTGAAGAAAGAATCAACAATCTTGGAACCTCTATCTTTACTACCACAGGATGCTTTTTGTTGTAGGTCTCAGATGTCTTGATCTCCTCTGGCGTTCTACCTCTGCAATTTTGAAGTCTTGGATTTTCCACACAGTCTCTTGAATCAAGAACGTCACACCAGTTCTTGCAAGCTTCACCTGTTCCATAAAAAAAATTCAAATGGCTCAGGTCACTGACATTGGACGCTTTTCTCTTTCATCGTATTTTTCATATCCTCAATTTTAATCCAAGCCTTTGAGTTGCGCTCCGCCATCTGGACAGTACTTCAATGTCACTCTTCTACTAAAGTCATTCTTCTCATTTTTTTTTCATTTATACAATCTGGGCTATTTATGGGAATTTATGGGCTAAAGGAGACCGCCTAATGGGACGACCTATCTGAAAGCCCAGCCAATAGGAAAGCGTTATCCCGAATGGACGCCCAACCTCCACTCAGACCGTATAACGGGCACGGGTGTCGGTTAAATCCAGCCAACCCTGATGCCTCTCTCTTGAAGGGCTACCGGCTCACAAACGTATCCTGGAGAGATACGCCGTTTTTAGTCCGTTAGGGGCCCGTTGGTAGCCTGAGAGCAGCGATCCCTGTTCAGAGCCCAAACCCATATTTGCATGTAGGCAACATTTCATTCTCTGAAGGGTAAGGGATACGACTCTTTCTCTCTTTCTCACTCTCTCTCTTTGTGTGTGTGTGTATTTATTGCTCAAAAAACTTACACGTCATTTAAGGATTCAATTCTAAAACACATTCTGCAAAATAACTATAATAATATAAATATAAGCTGTGGGTGTATGTTTTCTGTATGTGTCATAGATTGTGTAAGTAAAAAAGGCACGGCTGGTGTATGTGTTTGTTTGTGGAAAGAAGGGGCAAAGTAGAAATGATCGATGTTTCTTTGAAGAGAAATAAATTATCTGTAAATAGCTACCCTTGAAAGTGTAAGAGAGTGGTGGATTTTGAGGGCACACTAGACTAAAACATGGTGCACACACTACAACCGTAGTCAGTATTCGAACCTTTGTGCTCCAGGATCCCAAGACCCCCACAGCGCAAGCGGTTCCACTGTACCACGGCGTTGCATATTTGTTATCTTATCCATCTAGTATTATCACTATCCTCATTATTACCATTATAAGTATTAATGATAATTCTTATAATTTTCATTAATATTATTTTTAGTATTATTATTATTATTATTTTTATTATTATTATTATTATTATTATTATTATTATTATTATTATTATTGTTATTATTATTATTATTATTATTATTATTATTATTATTATTGTTATTATTATTATTATTATTATTATTATTATTATTATTATTATTATTATTATTATTATTATTATTACTACTACTACTACTACTACTACTATCATAATTATTACTATTGTTATCATCATCATTATTGTTTTTATCATTGTTATTATTTTATTATTATTATTATTATTATTATTATTATTATTATTATTATTATTATTATTATTATTATTATTATTATTATTAATTATTATTATTATTATTAACTAACTCAACCAGTTATTTAATATGTGCAATATACAGATCACATAGTAAACATATCAATGTCGATGAATTTAATAATACACTGTGTACACTTTTCCAAAAAAGATATTAAAAAGAATAAGACTCAAGATTATTCGAGATCTAAACATTAATTTACTAGTACATAGAACGCATCAACCGACAAATAACTTTCTAGCTTTACTGCAGACAATGAATTATATGCCTCATATTTCCAGGCCTCAGGCCTCAGGCGCCCTCACTGTTAGATCCCATCTTTACCAATTTTAACAGTAACTTTGCATTTTGTATAATTCATCTCCCTATATCTCATCACCCTTCAGTCTTCCTTAACGTAAAAATCCCTAAGGAAACATTTTCATCAACTGTATGTGACTTTGATCATAACAGTGACTGAAAAAAACAATAAATAAATAGATGGAATATAAAATACTTGCAAGTAGTGGAAGGGGGGGGAGTAGAAGGAGGAGGAGGAGGAGGAGGAGGAGGAGGAGGAGGAGGAGGAGGAGGAGGAGGAAGAAGAAGAAGAAGAGAGCCTGGATAGAAGAGGTGGATATAAGGGATAGAGGAGAAAAGGTTTGTGTGTGGGAAAGATTGCTGGAAGATTAGAAAGGGAGAGAGAAAGGAAAAATATACGGTGCAGGACAGATTAAGCCATTGTGTGTGTGTGTGTGTGTGTGTGTGTGTGTGTGTGTGTGTGTGTGTGTGTGTGTGTGTGTGTGCAAGTGCAATGAACATGAGCCTTTACCTTTTTTTTTTTTATCTGTAAATTCATTATGTTACTACTTTAAGTCCTCCACGGCCAACTTGGTAAAATATTCATTCAGTAGAAAGTGTGTGTGTGTGTGTGTGTGTGTGTGTGTGTGCGTGTTTGAAATCCCTGTCTCTGACATTCGGGAGGGCACACACACACACACACACACACACACACACACACACACACACACACACACACATACACACACATCCAACAACACACTGGTGGTATGGGATTCTTGGTATCCGTTATCTGTCCCATAATACTTCAGTATCATCGCTGCGGGTCCATCCTTTTAGCTTGTGTTTGTGCTCCTCTGTCGCCATTTCTTTCTCTCAGACGCCACAACACCACTGGAAAGGAGGTGAAGGTGAAATATTACCACGTTGCTGAATCTTGAATGAAAAGCATCCACTATTGTGCAAGACCTTGACGATCTATTCTTGGGTGTTTTAGATCATCCTTTCTTCCTATTCTTCCTACGTCTGTGCTTCCACTATTTTACTGTTCCGCCCTTGGTTGTCTCCAACGATCACTTCTCGTCGATGTCTTCCTCCTTCATCTTTTTTACCACCACAACCTCCTGCTACTCTTCCTTCTACTCCTCCTTTCTTTTCTTTTTTTCTTTTTTCCCCTCCTCCTCCTCCTCCTCCTCCTCCTCCTCCTCCTCCTGCTCTTACCATTGTTTCCTGTATCACATATTTTTCAATCTCTTCTTTTATTTCCACCTCCTGTCTTTCAATTTTTCTTCCTCTGTCTCCGACTTTCAGCATTTTTTTCACTTTACTGCCCACCTCCTCTTGTCCCACATTTTTTCTTCGTGATTCTTCTTCTTCTTCTTCTTCTTCTTCTTCTTCTTCTTCTTCTTCTTCTTCTTCTTCTTCTTCTTCTTCCTCCTTCCACTCCTTCTTCTTTCCTTTCTTCTTCCCTTTTCACTATTTTACTGATGTGTGCATTCCTCCTAATTCATATCTCCCCCCCCACCTTCCTCCTCTTCCTTCACTACGTCCCCCCTTCCTCCCTCTCCTCCTCCTCTGTTCGTTCCTTCCTTCCTCTCTTCCTATTCATGGTTGCTCTTTCAGCCGCCTGATATCTTCTGTCGCCATAATTCCTTCACTTCCCCCTTCCCAATGAAGAAAATCAGCTTTAGCATATGAAGTATTTTTTATTGAAGCACCTTAAAATATACGTACTTACAATCGCATTATTTTAATTCTAGCGAACATATGTGAAAAAGAAATTTCCAGGATGCATGTATGTATTTATGTATGTATGTATGTATGTATGTATGTATGTATGTATGCATATATGTATGTACGTATATATGTATGGATATTATGTAAATAACCTTAACAAACTATTTTCCATTCACTGACTCCATTTCCCTCCTAAATATGACTTTTCATGTGTAAAATATGAACAGGACCACAATTTGCCCTCAACTTAAGATGCATATCTGCATTTTATGATCATTCACTCAATCCACTCAATTCCTCCATATTCTTTAGGGTCGTCAGATGTTACTATTCTTGTAAGCGAAGCACCGAAGGAATGGAAGACTGCCCGATGAACAAAGGACTGGGGAAGGAAGATTCAGATCTCAAGTAGGTGAAGAGTGACCCTGAGCTGCCCGTCAAGCGTGTTACGTTCTTAGCGCTCATAACTTCACCATTTTGTCTCCTACCACCAGATCTTCAACCTTTTTTTTTATTTTGATTATTACCATACTTTCCTTACTAAAAGTATTACTCTACTAAATGAATAAAAGAAATATTTTAATGACTGTCTGAGCGGCTGAAAACGATGAGCACATTACTTGGCTAAATTCTCATTTTCTCGTTGTTGTTGTTGTAATTGTTCTCAGTTGTGGGTGATATATATATATATATATATATATATATATATATATATATATATATATATATATATATATATATATATATAGATAGATAGATAGATAGATAGATAGATCGATAGATAAATATATAGATATATGGATAGATAGATA
>CM035219.1:10349239-10355048 GCA_020233015.1 Callinectes sapidus
GTATGGGTAAGATTTTCGAGGGTTTTCTTTTGAATTAGAAAAAAAAAAACCTAAATAGGATTTTTTTTTCTATTTTTGTTTTGGAGCGCTGTATTCCTACCCTTTTTCCTCTTTCTTTGTTCGGTGTTTACCACTTTTTCAATGTATTTATTCTGTTTTTTCATACAATCTTATTCCCATTGTTGAAAAGGCTCAGCCGCTCGAGTTAACTTTTTCCATCTGTTCCCACTCATTGCGTTGTCTTCGTGTAGTCCAGATTTATTCAACAACAACACGCCTTTCCTCCTTATTTTCTGTCTACCCACACCCATCCCCGTCACTGGAATCAACAATGCCTTCTTCACTGGTTGCTCCTTATCTCTTCTTTTCACATGGCCAAAATATCTCAACCTTGCCTTTCTTACCTTCTTGTATGTTTCACACTCCACACATTCTTCCTATATCTTCACCTTCTCTCTTTTCCAATAGTGTGACACCAGCTATCCATCTCACTATACTTACCTCCTTTTTTTTCTGCAAAATAAGAGTATCTTCCTTCTTCCTCTATAAACATGTTTTTCTCTCTCTCTCTCTCTCTCTCTCTCTCTCTCTCTCTCTCTCTCTCTCTCTCTCTCTCTCTCTCTCTCTCTCTCTCTCTCTCTCTCATCAATTGAAATGCAATTGGTTGTTATATAATATAAAATCATATTCGCAGAATTGCAGAAATCTGCATTAGCAGATAAAATTACACTGCACAGTGATGCACTATGTATGTTAGTGTACGCACACACGAACACGCGCACACACACACACACACACACACACACACACACACACACACACACACACATACACACACGCGCGCGCGCGCGCGAGTGCGCGAGCGCCAAGTCACGTCACGTCACGTCACGTCACGTCACGTCACGTCACGCACGCACACACACACACACACACACACACACACACACACACACACACACACACACAACAGAAACTTCCCATGTTCAGTGAAGGCAAAGAGAGGGAAGAGAGGAGGGACGAGTAGCCGGAAGGACGAGCATTGTAAGTGTACGAGAGCAGTGCTGAATGCTGGGGAACCATTCACTGAGTCTCTGTTGTTCAGCTTCGTCTAAAACGTCAGAGTATGGGTGTCAGTTGTTTTTTTTTTTTTTTTTTTTTAATAACATGCAAGTCAAGATCATCCTTTTTATTTATATGATGATTTCGATTTTCTTTTATTGGCCACCCCTCTTATTATGCAATCTTTCATATTCATTAATTATTTGCATTATCATGAATTATATTGAGTTTGTTTTGCGGTGGTGTGAAGTGGTGTGAGGTGAAGCTAAATAAGATACAGACTGCGATAAAGAGTAGAATAGAAGAAAATGTTTGTACAGCATTGATTTCTATGAAAATATGGAAGGTAAAACGATGATAACATTCTCATTCACAAAACTTTTTTTCTTCTTTTTTTCTAAATTAGTATTTATTTTCAGTTGCGGACCATGACTACAGCAAAATGTACCTACCCAGTAGAGGAAGAGGCAGAAATTACGTGTCCTACCCGAACTGTTGCTGAAGGTATGTGTAGTTGATATCACCAATGTCGAGATCAGTATCAAAGTGACGCAACAACCATGTTTTAACTGTAAGCTTCATCTTAATTAGGTCTACAAGACGGATTCACAAAGTAGACAGGTCTCCCTAACTGGTGTCCAGATAGTAGTTCAATACCCACTGTCCTTAGTAGTGTCACAGCCTCTCCTGTACTAGTAAGAAGGATTGTGGTGGGACTGAATAGCGGAAGAGCAGTTGGCATCTAGAGTCAGGAACAAGATACCTATGGATTACATGCTGTTTAAGCTGCAGTTTGAACGTCTGTTTTTTCATATAACTGAAACAGTTGGATGATATATTAAGAATTACAATTTGACATCTGGTTTTATATTGTCAGATATGGGCATAAGTAACTTGAAATGTGGATCAACTCATTTGGGTACTAAGTGGAATCAATTGAGAAGATGACAGTGGGATTCATGACTAGTTGTTGTGTATGCCTGAGAGACCCTTAAAACCAAGATATTTACCTACTTGATAAGTAAAAAAAACAGGGAATATTTGGTGATTGGTGGAACATAACTACTTTAGGATAAAGTTGTGAGATTGATGATGCGATTTTCTAATTTATGTTCCTTCTGAGTGATAAATTGACTTAAAATGGCACTTCTTACTGGTTGTGTGGCATCATTGAGCTGTGAAGGAGCAAAGAACACCAAGCCAGGAAAATTTCAAAGCTGTATGTTATAAACCGTAATATTGCTGTTGTACTTCCTTTGATCTTCATAAAGTTTTCACTGATTCTCTGACACCGTAAATTATCCAATATCTATCAAATCATATTACAGTTATCCCACAAGGTTTTCTTTACCATTTAAAAGGAAGGAGTGGTGATTATTCTTTCTTCCACCACAGATTATAAGCAAATTTAATTTTCTTTTACATTTCCTCTCAAAATCCTTAGTTCCTCCAGCAGTGTCCTCCAAAAGCGGTGGGTATAACGTATCCAAACCTCCAGTGTATATGAAAATAAATTAAAAGAATTACAGATGATCTGAGTCCCGCAGCAAAATGTGCCAGATGTAAGATAGAGGTAGATGTATGGGAAATTCTATGACGGTAGCCTGGGTGGTACTTTCTTCTGAGTTAGGGCATAGTGTAAGGATGTGAATAGAAGAAACTACAGATGGTCTGATTCTTGCAGTAAAGTATACCAGATGTGTGATATGGGAAGGGATGAGACGGTGGAGTATGTGGTGCCGGATTATAGGAGGTATGAGATAGACAGGAAAATTAGGACTAAATTGAGACATAATAGGAATGAAAGAATAGAGAGGACAGGAAGGGAATGGATAATAATGTTGCTGGGACTGTGTAGAGTCGATTGAGAAAATTATTAGAATGTTGTGTTCAATTGTGGAGACACTAATGTACAGAATACTATTCTTCTATTCTGATTGTCTCTTGTCCGTCTCTTGCAGTAGTTGGTGATACAAAAGCCTGGTTCTGGAGTGATCAGGGGTAGCCTGTAGCATCAAGATCAAGATCATGATTAAGCCGTACTGTAGGGAAAGTTCAAGATCAAGATTGTTGTGAAGAGGTTTAGCAGTGAGAAAAGTAAGGTAATGAATGTGATTAGGTCAGAGGATGAAAGTAATGCAATGTGGAGAATAGGAGTGAATGAGCTGAATCAGGTGCTAGAATATAAGTACCTGGGGATGTGGGTTAGCCCAAATGGATGTGAGAAAGCAATGAAATGATTAGCTTGGCTAACCAATGGGTTGGAAGATTAGAGAGTGCAGCAACGATGAGAGCAAGTAAATATGATGTGTTGAGAAAAGTATGGAAGAGTGTGGCTGTGCCGAGTATAAAGTACGGTATGGATGTGACTGCTTGGAATAAAAATGAAATTGACAACCTAGAAGTAAGGCAGAACAGAGTAGCTAGGATGGCACTGAACGCACCAAGGTATGCAGCATTAGAAGCCCTGAGAGGTGACATGGGTTGGAGCACGTTTAGGGAAAGAGTAATAAAAGCAACAACTCGGGTATAAGATTAGGTTGGAAAGAATGGATGATGAAATAATAGCAAGAAATGTGTATCTGTGGAATGAGAGTGGAAGCACATGGAGGAAGAGATGCATGAGGATGACAGAGAGGAATGGATTGCACGTGGTGTGGGGGATGAGTATGGCTGGGAGGAACCAAGATGAACGTGTGTGGGACTGAATATATGGAAGAATGGCATCGAACGAAAGAGTACTATGGAATGGTACAAAGAGAAAGACGCCCTAATGTATGAGAGGTGGTATGATGGCAGCCTGGGTGGTGACCTCTTCCGAGCTAGGGCACAGTCTATGGATGTGAATGAAAGAGATTATAAATGGTCTGAGTCCCGCAGCAAAGTGTGCCAGATGTGTGACATGGGAGAGGATGAGTCGGTGAAGCATGGGTACTTCAGTGTGAAAAGTATGAAAGAGAAAGGATGGAGATATGCAAGTGATTCTGGCTGAGTTAGGGCATAGTTGGGATGAAAGAGTGGAGAAGACAGGAAGGGAATGGATGGTGTTGCTGCTGGGACTGTGTAGAGAGACGAATGAAAGGATTATTGAAGCTGTGAAGGAGTTTCTGGAGAAAATATGAAGTGCCAGATATAGAGAAAATCAATGTGCAAGAAACTGCTTTTTTTCTGTCTTTTTTTTCTTGTTGTTTTTATCAGTTGCCGGCCTGATGACACAAGCAGCTGCCCATACAAGAGTTTTCGAACACAAGGTGATAGACCGTTTGTCCTTATAGATCAGTTGTACATCATTCCAAGGGTGTTTTTTGTAGTATTAATTATTTCCTGAATGTTGAGTTCGTTGCAAATATGAATTCATCTAATGCACGGATCCACTGCTTTATATTTAAAGTTCATCCCATGTATTATTGTATACGTTGTTGGCTGGACATGAACTATTGTTTGTTCGGTCAATTTGTTTGTTTGATTTTTGTTTATTCGTTTAAAAGCCGAGTGTTCCACAGCCTCCGCATTTGGGAGTCTCTGTACCCAACGAAAACAAAGTTGTCGCATTTCTCAGAGGTTAGGATAGTAAGAAAGATGTGAACCAAATGAAAACGGATTCACTTTTTTTTTTTTTTTTTTGAGGGGAGGGTTAATTTTACTTTTGTTCTTAATGTCATATGTTGGTTGATCTTGAATTTTAAATACTTGTTGATATTATAGCAACTATTACATGTATACCATAGGACTTTGACTTTCAATTCTACAGCATGCATGAATCAACCTGCAACTCTAAAATTGGTGTGTTTTTCCTTGCAGAAGTGTCAGAGCCAGTGCTGGCACCGAATGGACCAGCTTCCTGCCGTAACTCCATACTGGAAACCACGACAAAACTGGCTCGCTTAACTAATGAACAGTTCTGAAAGAGTTTCCTCTGCACCAATTGGACCAGCATCCTGCCTGCCTGCCCAAGGCTCATTCCCAAGGATAGTGAAAAGCGGACCCCAAAGTGGCATAGTACAGTTTTTAGGGCGTTTTTATATTATTTCGTGGCATAAAAATGCCTAAAAATTGCTAAGTCGAAAATACTCCGAAGACCGTCCGGAGACTTTGTAATGGAGAATTTGATAATAAACACAATGATAGAGATTTGCAGCTTTTATTTGAAAGATAATTCCTTAAACACTATATACAAGATCTCCGGACGGTCTTCGGAGTATTTTCGACTTAGCAATTTTTAGGCATTTTTATGCCACGAAATAATATAAAAACGCCCTAAAAACTGTACTATGCCACTTTGGGGTCCGCTTTTCACTATCCTTGGGAATGAGCCTTGGGCAGGCAGGCAGAGAGCAGAAACTTCAGACCTGGAGGGCCGAGAGGAAAGGTTGTCCATTTGCTGACACGCTCACAATAGTACTTCAGGCAGAGGCTCCTTAAGCTTGTATGTCTTTCCACAGTTCATGCAGCCTGGAAGATCGTAAACTAAAGTTATGGTACCTGATCAACCAAAAAAGATATGGTAAAATAAGGTTTCACACACATCAACGCAAAGCAAATAAATATCTAGTGTGAATGAATAATAGTCTATCAAAAATGAGTAAAGAATACTGAAAAGAAAACTTATTTGTTGGTTACTTGTTTCTAAAAGAGAGAGAGAGAGAGAGAGAGAGAGAGAGAGAGAGAGAGAGAGAGAGAGAGAGAGACGGAAAAAAATGAATAAAAGAAGGAAGGAAGGAAGAAAAGATAAGGAGGAAAAAGAAGAAGA
>CM035219.1:10361666-10375423 GCA_020233015.1 Callinectes sapidus
ACACACATACCACTCTAATGTTAAGTGTTAGACCTCGTCAAAAATAAAGTTAAACAAATAGCCACGTCTTAAGATGTTTTTTTTTTTTTTTTTCGGTTGAGAGGTAACCATGAAGTTGCATCAAAGGAAGAGGCAAAACATGACTCTGGCTGCTAATTAAAAGACTTTGTGATACGCTGTTTTGATGTTCCTGTCTGGTACTCCACCACAAAAGAGGTCAAGTGGAGGAAAGGTTTAGGAAAATAAAAGAGGCGGAGGAGGAGGAGGAGGAGGAGGAGGAGGAGGAGGAGGAGGAGGAGGAAATTATGAATTAAGAAAAGAAGGGACAGGAAAGAACGAAGAAAGGAGTAAGGGATGGAAGAAAATCAATTTAGAGGCGCGATAGAAGAAAACAAAAACTAAGTGAAATAGTGAAAACAGTCGTGTCCCATCCATTGCTATTCTACAGCTCCATTCCCTTTCTCACCTTCGAACACGCTAAGAAACTTTGTAAAATTGCAGACTTTACAAATGTTACAACTGCAGTTTTTTTCTAAACCAAACTTTTTTCTGACCGAAAAAGTGACAAGGCAGAAGAGGGAGGAGGAAGACGACAACGACAACAAATGCCCAAAATACGAAAACAAAAACAGGTCTGAAAAGTAATACATCAAAATATAGCAATGAAGTCATCACGCACACACACACGCGCGCGCGCGAAAAAAAAAAAATTAAAATAATATTGTATGATAAGAAAAGAACGAGAGAGAGAGAGAGAGAGAGAGAGAGAGAGAGAGAGAGAGAGAGAGAGAGAGAGAGAGAGAGAGAGAGAGAGAGAGAGAGAGAGAGAGAGGAGAGAGTTTGTACGTGAAAAATTCTATGCTGAAGTAAAAGGAATGCTTTTTAATGTTTGCTTCTGTGTGTGTGTGTGTGTGTGTGTGTGTGTGTGTGTGTGTGTGTGTGTGTGTGTGTGTGTGTGCGTGTGTGTGTGTGTGTGTGTGTGTGTGTGCGTGTGTGTGCGTGCGTGGGTGTATGTGTGTTTGTTTGTTTGTGTGTGAAGGAAATTCAACATAGTCACACTCACTTGAATACGCCTTCATGATGGAACCTTGTGGCAGCAATACGTGTATACATATGAGCTATGTGTGCGCTGTGTGTGACTCCCAAACTGATAGTGACGTGTAGACATTTAAGGCAAGCTCACACGCGATACGGCCATGCATGTGTATCAGACACACTAGATGCGTACATGTCGTGTGTGCGAGCCATCATGTAGGTGACTTACTCCACTATGCTACACACACACACACACACACACACACACACACACACACACACACACACACACACACGTACAGTACATTTATACATACATACAAACACGTGACCTTATGATGGGAAAGGTTTTAATTTCGTCCTCATTAGTGACCTCTGACCTTTAGTTCTTTGCACATTTTCGTAACGATGGTACGGTGTTGGAAAAAAAGCAAACACAGCTGAGTCGTGTTAACTCAACCCAAGAGACACATATGTACGTAATCAAACACTCCCTCTGGTCATGTCCCTCCCTTCATACGTACACACAGGCATACACACATACAGACACACATTTCCGGATAAGCCAGATATGCTTGGGTGGTTATGCGGTTTTTTCACGACGTGTAGGTAACGTGATACAGGGAAGTCTGTCTAACGCTGAGGTCAGGCGTAAAGACAGGGAGGGTGAGAGCGAGGAAGGAGGAGGGAGGGCGAGTGAAGTAGAGAAGGAAGAATGAAAGGCAAGAAAGAAAATGCGGTGGGATGGAAAAAATAATAAAAATTAAAAAATAAACAGAAAAGAGAGGAAAATAAACCGAACGGATTACATTGGTATTTGGAGGAACTTGGATGGAAAAGAGAGAGAGAGAGAGAGAGAGAGAGAGAGAGAGAGAGAGAGAGAGAGAGAGAGAGAGAGAGAGAGAGAGAGAGAGAGAGAGAGAGAGAGAAGGAGATTTTCGAGAGGAGATGTTGAGAGAGAGATGATCGAGAGCCCGAGAGAGGAGAAGACAGAGAGAGAGAGGATGAGAGAGAGAGAGAGAGAGAGAGAGAGAGAGAGAGAGAGAGAGAGACTTTAGTATGAAAAAATATATAAAAGATGAGAAGTGAGCCTCAGGATGTAAAGAAGGAAGATGAAAAAAAATGCTAAAAGTGGAATAGCGAGGGGAAGCATAAAACGATACTACACCAAAACGAAGGCTTACACACACCACCAAAAAAGACGGAAACCCTGAACACAGACACAAAATAACAAGGAAAGGATGGAACGCGCACACTCACACTCCTAAAAAGACGCACCACAGCCCCTCCCCAAAAAAATGAAATAAGAAAAAAACCGAGGGAAAGAATAAGTATAGCAAAAGGAGGAAAAGATAAGAAAGAACGAAAGGAGAGAAAGAAGGAAGAGGAGTAAGTGGAGCAGGAAAGGTAAAGAAGAGAGGGAGAGAGAGAGAGAAAGAGGGAGAGAACGATGGAAAAAAAAGTGTATTGAAGGTAACTTTTTTTCACTGTTAGGTGGTTTCTCTATCCTCTCTCTTGCATGGCACTTTCCCTGATAAGGTTCAAGATGTTTTAAAGCGAAGAGGAAAGAGGGAGCGAGCGAGGGGCGGTAGAGAGGGTGGTGGGGTAAGGGGAAGGGGAAGTCAGTACGAAGGGAAGGGAAGCGCAGCAGGTGACCAGAGAGACAGGTAATTAAGAAGGCAGTTTGAAAAGCTTCACCACAATGAGTCTGGCAAATCCGCAACTTTGCAAAGTAAAAAATAAGTTTTGTCGAAATTACTACTTTTTTTTCTTCAGTGTTGGTATTAGTTTCAGGAATAGTAGCAGAAGTAGGAAAAGTAGCAGTAGTTGTGGTAGTAGTAGTATTAGTAGTATTAGTGCTAATAGCAGTGCTGGTGCTGGTGTGGATAAGTAGATGGTAGAAAGAAAGAAGGTAAGTACATAAGTAGATAAGACTAAGCAAATCCTTGGACGCACACACACACACACACACACACACACACACACACACACACACACACACACACACACACACACACACACACACACACACACACACACACACTATCACCACCACCACCACCGCCACCTCCAACACCGCCACCGCCACTACTATTCCAGAATCACGCAAGATGGGTAAGAAAAAAGGCGAAGCAACAGGCGCTTTGGGCGAGAATACCGAAGCTTTGTGGGGAATAATGGCCTTAGTTAGACCATTACGTGGTGATGACTCGTCCGTGTGTCCTGCGAGGGAGAGCTCTTAGTAGATGGCAACTTTAATGTGAGAGAGAGGGAGAAGAGTCAGACGGAGCAGAAGAGAGAGAGAGAGAGAGAGAGAGAGAGAGAGAGAGAGAGAGAGAGAGAGAGAGAGATTCCCAATGTTCCAAGCAGTGAATGGACGAGGACGACGAATAGACAAAAGCATCTGATGGAGAGACAAGGGACCATGTGCGTACAGCAAGAGAAAATAAAAATAAAAATCTTTAAAGCATAGAAAGTCATCCGGCCGAACAACAGCAGCAGCAGCAGCAGCAGCAGCATTGGTATCTGGAGTGGGCGAGGCGCAGGCTGCAGGAGGAAAGAAAGGGGAATATTCATGAGTTTATAACGAGTCCCGGTAATGAGAGATATATGGAGATGCGATAGGCCTGGCTCAAATCAAATTATGTGCATTGCTGCCGTGTGGGGAGGAAATGCAAGCGCGCGCGCGCACACACACACACACACACACACACACACACACACACACACACACACACACACCATCATCATTATCATCATCATCATCATCCCCCCCATTCATAGTCTCTCCTGCAACGTATAGGCATCAACACACCTCATTTCACTTCACTTTACCTCACTTCACTTCACTTCACGTCACCTCACCTAAAGTAACGTAATCTAACCAAACCTAACCTTAAACTAACCTTATCTTAAACTAACTTAACTTGAGCTAACTTAAACTAACCTTAATTTGAACTATTTGTACTTAAACTAACTTCACTTAAACTAACTTAACTTTAACTTAACTTCAACAAACCTTAACTTAGAATAACCCTAACTTAAACTAACTTAACTTAAACTAACTTAACTTAAACTAACTTAAACTAACCTTATCTTCTCTTCAACTTCCCCAGCAGCTCCCAAAATTGCTGAGCCTTGAGGAGAGACTGAGCACCGCCCTGGGCCGCCCACCGGACACCCACACCCACACCCACCCCCACCCGTGCGTCAATAATTCCCGCCTCAGCCTCAGCAGTTACGGCCACCACGCTCCCCCGTACGCCCACCATAACCACGTCTACGCCCACGAGATTCCTCCGGCGGGGTCACGTCTGAGCAGGAGCCTCGAGGACCTGCCCAAGGATATCAAAGACCACATCCTGCGCTGCCAGTGTTCCTGTGACCATATGGGGTACGGCAACTATTCGGTGAGTCACACTTGTTTTGAGTTATGCTTGTTGAATCAGGCTTGTTTTGAGTCATGCTTGTTTTGATTTACGCTTTTTGATTTACGCTTTTTGAGTTACGCTTTTTGAGTTATGCTTGTTTTTTTAGTGGCGCTTGTTTTGAGTTAGGCTTGTTATGTTAAATTACGCTTTTTGCGTCACGCTTGTTGAGTCACTCTTGTTATGGAGAGTCACGCTTATTGTGGTGAATCACGATTGTTGAGTGTAAATTGTGGATTGAATGTGAACTGTAAGTGATAGACTGAGGCTCGTTTTGTCAAACATTTCTGTGCTTCACCTCCACTATTTCAAAAGGCTTTGATTACATTTACACAATTTTTTTTTTAAAGTGTTTTTACTGTTCTATAGGGAGAATAACAGGATATCTACACTATTAACTGAAGAAACACTCTTGAAAACCCCGCTAGTCATCTCTGTGCCTTTGGAAAATAGTCGTGGTGAGAGAGCAACAAAGCGTTTCTATATACCTGACATGTGGACTTAACCTGTGGATGTGTAGGACTATAGACTGAACTTGTAGATTTGCTTGTAGCGTATGGGTTAGACTTGTGGAGCGTGTCTGGTGAGTTATGGGTCATGGGTTGGTAACGTGTATATATATCCTCCCATCACGCAACTCATTTTAAACCCTAAAATGATGCACATGAATGGCTGAATGGAGAGATAATCTACAGGCAAAGCTATAGTGTGTTCAGGTTAATTTGGTGGACGTGCTTCTCCCTCCCCCTGTGGCTGGCGGCTGGGGTGGATAGCGAGGGTGGATGGGAGGTGGATGGGAGGGTGAATAGGGGGAGCTTAGTGCGCGTGACTGGATGGACGCCGCTGAGTGGAAGAGGACGTGAATGATCCATTTATTTGACCTGAATAGGGTGGAGCTGGACAGAGAGAGAGAGAGAGAGAGAGAGAGAGAGAGAGAGGGGGGGGGGGGGGGTAGAGGCGAACCGTCACTGCACCACTGTCAAAATGAACTAACTCCCTTGCACCGTCCACCGCTCAGAGCACGTCACTGCACCGCATCCCAGGGCTCAGCAACGGGTGTTCCTCGCTCAGCACCAAGAACAGCAGCCGCGAGGACGTGTCTCAGGACCTCACGCAGCTCAGCGACTCCCACAAAGGTAAGTTGGTCATCTCATTGAAGTTATGTTGGATTAGATTAGATTAGATTAGTCAGGTTTATAATTATATCTTGTCTCCACTACTTCTTTCACCCCTTCAGTACTGGGGCACATTTTCATCAGGAGTTTTGGGTGTGATTAAACGATTTTATTGGCATTTGGAAGGTTTTTATGTGGTTTAGAAGTGTAATGGCCAAAGACTGTACTATTTTAATCCCACACATGAGTTTCTGAAGCAGTGTAAAATCACCCAAGAGTTAGTAGAATTTATGTCAAAATGCGTCATGGTACTGAAGGGGTTAAGCTCTTCATGATTCCGCTCTAAATTCTCCGTTTTCTTTCTATGTGTTCAGCTTAACTCTTTCACTGCGTTACGAGACAATTAACATGAAAAAAAAATGCATGAAATCTTTATTAGCATGTGCGAGGAAGGAATGCATGAAAAAAAGAGTATATCTTGCAATTTTCACACAGTTTACAGAGTTTAGGTAACTATGGGACAAGTAAAGATGTCGTAGTGATCAATAATTATTAAGAAAAGATGGAGCAAATAGCAGTGAAAGAGTTAAAGGATCCGAAACGAGAGATATGAATGAAAGTTTGTACGTAGAGATGGAAGAACCGCCTTTATGCTCCTGTGTCGTTAGGTTCAGTTGGGAGCATTGATAGATGTTTGGATTCCTTGGCGTGTTATTACTGCCGTCCGTGAGTAAACGCTGAATCGGGAATGTTTGTCGAATATGATGAAAAAAAAAGTACGACTGAGCTTAGCGTGTCTTGAATGCCAGACGTGGAGGTTCCTCGTGTGTCATCATTTGTAGCGCTGCGAGAGACTGGAGGATGTTTGCTGAGTGTAATGTAAGAAGGGATGATAAAGTGGAGAGCGAGAGTGTGTCTGTCTTGTGAGTGATACACGTAATTCACTCGTATATCTTAATTTCTCCTCACGTGACAGATTTGATTTGAATGTGCGTGGCTTAATGAACTGTGTGTGTGTGTGTGTGTGTGTGTGTGTGTGTGTGTGTGTGTGAGTGTGTGTGTGTGTGTGTGTGTGTGTGTGTATACTTGAGTTTCCATTGGTGGGGAAAATGATGTTACTGGTAAATTTCCCTTGAAGTCTTCCTCAGACAAAGTGAATAAAGAAGAGCATTCGTCGAAACGTTAAAGTATATTCTAATAAAAATGTCGTTTCCACACGAAGTTGTACAAACACACACACACACACACACACACAGAGAGAGAGAGAGAGAGAGAGAGAGAGAGAGAGAGAGAGAGAGAGAGAGAGAGAGAGAGAGAGAGAGACGAAGTGATTTTGGAACGTCGCAAGAGAAGAGGAGTGAAATGTTTTTTTTTTCTTTTTTTCACTTCTTCAGCGCACAAAGGGGGGGGGGATCCTTCGCTGCAAATCTTGACTCCCACTAAGACCCGCTTGCAGAACTTTCTCTTAACGCTGCATTGGACAAATTCTTCCCCGGGACGTAGAATCTTCAATATTTCCGTGAGAGTTGAGTAAGTCTGCGCCCCAAGAGGAGTAATATGACGGCGCCCCCTGGTGAGAGAAATTGACGTCCCGCCCCAGGGGTTACTGTGTTGTGAAGCGCGGGAGTCGAACCCTTGGAATCAGTGAAAGTTATATCTTGTCTTCAGATTTTTCCTTTTTTTTTTTTTTGTCCGTGTAAAAGGTTAAACAGTTCAGAATCAAGGGTGGATCTGAAATCGATAGGTTAATGGTGCTTTGTTTGTGATATACTCTCTCTCTCTCTCCCCCTCTCTCTCTCTCTCTCTCTCTCTCTCTCTCTCTCTCTCTCTCTCTCTCTCTCTCATTTTTTTTCTATTTTCTTCATTTTCCTATCCTCCTTATCTCCTTTTTTCTCCATTTTCTTTTTTATCTCTTCTTTCCTTCCTTCCTTCCTTCCTTCCTTCCTTCCTTCCTCCCTTCCTTCCCTCTCTCCCTCCCTCTTTTTTATCAATAATCGCACAGTCCTTATCCCTTCTCTCTCTCTCTCTCTCTCTCTCTCTCTCTCTCTCTCTCTCTCTCTCTCTCTCTCTCTCTCTCCTGATAATTTTGCCATTCAATTGCCTTCCGAAGCGTTTTACTGGTGCTAGGAGTAGTAGTAGTAGTAGTAGTAGTAATAGTAGTAGTAGTAGTAGTAGTAGTAGTAGTAGTAGTAGTAGTAGTAGTAGTAGTAGTAGTAGTATGTTGTAGCAAAAGTAATATCACGACTAGTTAGTAACACTAGGACATTTTTCCTACTACGTAATGATTCACTATCTCTGTTCCGAACATTGATTTTCTTTTTTTATTTTCCCTTTAGTAGTTGCAAGAATAAAGTATCCCTTCCACTCATCCGAAAAGCTGATGCTGCACCAATCATCGGCCCCGCCACGCGTCCATGATCACCACGCACAACTGCTATACACACACAAAAAATAATTAAATAAATAATGAAAAATAGAAAAATAAACGTAATCGACCTGCAAACTTTCCCTGACTCTTCCCTCTTTCCTCCCTCTATCCTGCCCCCATGTTCTTCCTCCCACACTAACCATTTCCTCTTCCTGCAATCCTCGTCTCATCCTCTTCAGCAATACCTTCCCTCACGCATAATCTGAGACTACGCCTTCGCAGCACCAACGAAGCAAAACGTCGAAAAATCTGGAAATAATGGAGGAGCTTGGCAAAAACGCAAATCAATCCGCTGAGAGAGAATTGCAGCAGACAGATGGGGAAGCTAAAAGAATTGTCAATTTTTCAATACTCGTATCACATATCTTCTTTAATTTCACTACGGTTTCCGGGTTTTATGATAGTCTCTCTCTCTCTCTCTCTCTCTCTCTCTCTCTCTCTCTCTCTCTCTCTCTCTCTCTCTCTCTCTCTCTCTCTCTCTTGTGCTCACTTTCTTCATCACTTAATGGAATTTCTTTGGTTAAGATCAAATTTTTAATGTCACCCTAAGAAAATAGAAACTCTTCACCCAAATGCTCATCTATCCTGTAAAATAGAAATATGCTTCATTATGAACTTTGTCAACCTTAGGGGACACACACACACACACACACACACACACACACACACACACACACACACACACACACACACACACACAACCTTTGCCAGTAGAACCATATTGTGTTCCTTTTTTGCGCTTCCCTCGCCCTCATAAGCCTCTTAATGTGCCACCCTCGCCTCACACTGCTGAGGTGATAACCAACACAGCGCGGGAAACATGTTATTTGGTGGATGCACACTGGGGGAGCCACCGAGCTTATTACTTTTTGAAGAATTGGAGGGGAAGCAAAATTACGTTATTGGTCGAGGTTAGATTTGATGATTAGGAAGCAATCTGCCTTAATTAGTCTGGGAGTGTACCAAGTCAGAGGCCCACTTTTTTTTAATGTTATATTAGTAATTACGAATCGACGATCCCGATGGTAATATCTGGCTTTTATTAATCCAACAGTCACATTCCCTGACGTCAGTAAACACTAATCAATCAATTATGACGGGGCATACGCCAGGGAGCGCGTCGAGCAAGCACAGGTCGGCAGCTGTGGCTCCCTCAGCGACAAGGAAAAGTTGTAGTGTGTGTGTGTGTGTGTGGGGGGGGGGGGTGGCTGGGGTGGAGATAAAAAAATAGTGGAGGAAGAGAATGATACGGAAGATGAGTATGAACACAACCCCTACAACCTCTAATAACATCAACAACACAAGCTAAAACAACACCACCACCATTCCATTACCTATAAAAGATAAACGGATTCCTTCAGGTCTATTCTATCTCTTCCTTCTCCTTTTACTCCTCCGTCCCTTCCTTATCCCTCTCTCAATCAACCAATGGCAGCTTTGTCCGTAGATGTGATTGAGCGGCTCAGGCCTAAATGAAGAAAGTGAAGAGAGATGATTGAACGATTTTTTAGCTATAGGAGCACCGGGACACCCGCCCTGCGACTCACACCACGCCTTACACACACACACACACACACACACACACACACACACACACACACACATCGACGGACGCTAGCGCTGGACGAACGTGTTTTCTGGACTCCTAATGCCATCAGCTACTTAGTAGTATGTATGCACAGGGGAGAGAGTGGGCTATTTTTTAGTGTTCTGTCTCCAAAAGAAATCAGATCAGTAAGAAAACACCGACAATAGAAAATGAAAGGGAGTCAACTCCCGCCTTGAGCCGAAGTGATATCAACAAACCGTATGTGTTAGAGACTCCACTGGGATTGAAAAGGATTGCTGGCACGAATGTGACAAGAGACTTCTCGGGTTTCAAAAATGAGAGGAGGGGAACCATGACGTGGTTAGTAAATATGGAAAGGGAGATGAGATTCATGAAGGGAGTGTTGGAAGGCATCATGGGGAAGTGGGACTCTCTACAGAGGGAAAATAAGTAAATGAAATATAAATATAAAGAATACAAGCATATCTTAGAGATAAATAATGACATGAAAAAGGAATTAGGAAGCATGAAAAAAACATATCCTCATGGAAAAATGTGGCACTTACGAGTTGCAACTGGAAGACCTAAAGGTAAAAGTGAAGGATGACTCAGAAGAGATTGATAAAACGTTCATTGAAACCAAGTTGATGGACTTAAAGAATGTATGGGAAAAAAGAAAGACAGGAGGAAAATATTAGCTACGCTGAAGTGGTAAAGAAACAAATACAGGACAAAACAAGGGACACAATAATACAGATGAATAAAGAGAAGGAAGACTTGGTGAGGGATACAGTGGACAGAAAGAAATGTATGGTGATATAAGGATTACAGGAAAAGAAAAAATCTAATAAATATGGGAGGGAAAGAGAGGAGAGAGAATCAGTAAAGAAAGTAATACAAAAGGTTCAAGATGACCCACAAAATTTATACCAAGAGGTTGAAGAAAAACAGAGATTTGGAAAATACGGTGAAGGCAATCAATACAAGACTGGCCCTAAGTTTGAAGTATAAAGATGTAGGGTTACAGAGGGACATGAATTTGGAAGGAAGGCAAAAGGAGAAAGATCTAAGACAAGAGGCTAAGGAATAAAATACTTAAAGAGGACAGAGACCGAGAAGAAGAAATCTTACTGGAGGGTGTTAGACATGAGACTGAGAAGGTGGTTTATTCAGAAGGAAGGGGAAGTCGAGAAACCACAGCAGGAGCAATAAGAGGTATATGTGATGAATAGAGCAACAAATTAAAAGTAACACATACTGATGTGGACGGGTAGCTATCCTGTAAGTTTGAAATAAAAGATCTAAGTATTCATAAGCCAGATGTATTCTGTAAGGTGGAGACAAAATTAAAAGAATAGATCCACATAAATTTCCAGCAAGTAGGATATAAAAGATGGTGAAAAGATAGAAAAGGAAGAAGAGGAGGGGTACTAATAATAGTGTAAAAGACATCTTTGTAGAGGAAGTCCAATACGGTGATGGCATGGAAGGGAGTGGAAATGAAGGATTGTGGAGTGAAGAAATGTTGCAACTAGTCATGGAGAACACACTGGACCAATGGGTGAAGGAATTCCCTAGGCTCAGAGGAGAGGAAAAACCATCAATGCTAGACCTGGTATTCACAAAAAGAAGAAGAAGAAGAAGAAGAAGAAGAAGAAGAAGAAGAAGAAGAAGAAGAAGAAGAAGAAGAAGAAGGAGAAGGAGAAGAAGAAGAAGAAGAAGAAGAAGAAGAAGAAGAAGAAGAAGAAGAACTCCGTCCCATCTTTAATTAAGTATCTAAGCCCAATGGGGAAAAGTGATCATGTCTTGATTGAAATGGAATTACAAGAATGGGCACTGGAAAGAAGAGAAGAGGATTGTAAAAATGAAAGGTTAAATTTTTGGATACTGAATCTGGACTTTCCAGGGACCGGCACTACAATGGGTCTTTTTTGTTTCATATTTGTTGCCCTTGGCCGACTCCCTTCTACATAAAAAAAAAAAAAAAAATTATGCGGGCCAACTCTGAAGACTTGAGGAAATTTTTTTAAAGTATAGATTGAAGAAGGATCATGAGTGGTAAAACAGCACAGGGGAAATATGAAATATTCCTGAGGAAGCATAATGAAGGTGTGGAAAGATATGTAAAAAAATTCAAAATAAGGAGTAACAAACACACATGGTACAATGGTAGATGAAGGAAAGATATGTAAAAAAATTCAAAATAAGGAGTAACAAACACACATGGTACAATGCTAGATGTGCACAAACAAAGAGGGTAAAGGACAGAACTTGGAGGAAACTGAAGAAGCAGAAGAATGAAAGTAATAGAGAAAGATATATGGAAGCAAGAAATGAGTCTATCAGGATAAGAAGAGAGGAAGAAATAACTTTCGAAAAGAATGTGGTACAGAAGTGTGAAAATGAGCCCAAATTTTCTTATAAGTATATAAATGGAAAGATGAAGTGTAAAGAAACCATAGACAAGATAGTAAAGGGAGAAAGAACATACCAAACAGCAGAAGAGCTTAGTGAAATTATAAATGAGAGCTTCAAATATGCATTCCCAGAAGAGGAGGTATTTACAGAACCAAACATGACAGAGGCACAGGAAGGATTCAAGGAAGTTGTGATACAGAAGCAAGATGTTGGCAGACTGATGGGAAGTCTGAATGTAAGAAAAGCAATGGAACCAGGTGGAGTGTCAGGCTTGACACTAAAGGAATGTAAAGATCAACTAATACAGCCAATTTAAGAAGTGATTACCAGCTTAATAGAGGAGGTCAGGATGCCACAAGAGTGGAAGAGGGCCAACATTGTGCCCATTTACAAAACAAGAAAGAGGACTGACCCACTTAATTAAACACCTGTGTCACTAACAAGTGTTGTCAGCAAGATCTGCGAGATATTAATTAAAGAGAAATGGGTGAGATATTTGGAAGACAATGGAGTTATATCTAATAGACAATTTGCATTTAGACAAGGAAAATCATGTGTGACGAACCTACTTAGTTTCTATACACGAGTAATTGAAGGAATCGAAAACAGAGATGGGTGGTTAAATCTACCTAGATTTCGAAAAAGTATTTGATAGAGTTCCACACAAGAGACTCTTATGGAAACTGAAAGACATAGGTGGACTGCGAGAGATAATATTGCATCCATTCTAATACTTTCCCTCGCAGTCCACCTATGTCTTTCAGTTTCCATAAGAGTCTCTTGTGTGGAACTCTATCAAATACTTTTTTGAAATCTAGGTAGATTTAACCACCCATCTCTGTTTTCGATTCCTTCAATTACTCGTGTATAGAAACTAAGTAGGTTCGTCACACATGATTTTCCTTGTCTAAATGCAAATTGTCTATTAGATATAACTCCATTGTCTTCCAAATATCTCACCCATTTCTCTTTAATTAATATCTCGCAGATCTTGCTGACAACACTTGTTAGTGACACAGGTGTTTAATTAAGTGGGTCAGTCCTCTTTCTTGTTTTGTAAATGGGCACAATGTTGGCCCTCTTCCACTCTTGTGGCATCCTGACCTCCTCTATTAAGCTGGTAATCACTTCTTAAATTGGCTGTATTAGTTGATCTTTACATTCCTTTAGTGTCAAGCCTGACACTCCACCTGGTTCCATTGCTTTTCTTACATTCAGACTTCCCATCAGTCTGCCAACATCTTGCTTCTGTATCACAACTTCCTTGAATCCTTCCTGTGCCTCTGTCATGTTTGGTTCTGTAAATACCTCCTCTTCTGGGAATGCATATTTGAAGCTCTCATTTATAATTTCACTAAGCTCTTCTGCTGTTTGGTATGTTCTTTCTCCCTTTACTATCTTGTCTATGGTTTCTTTACACTTCATCTTTCCATTTATATACTTATAAGAAAATTTGGGCTCATTTTCACACTTCTGTACCACATTCTTTTCGAAAGTTATTTCTTCCTCTCTTCTTATCCTGATAGACTCATTTCTTGCTTCCATATATCTTTCTCTATTACTTTCATTCTTCTGCTTCTTCAGTTTCCTCCAAGTTCTGTCCTTTACCCTCTTTGTTTGTGCACATCTAGCATTGTACCATGTGTGTTTGTTACTCCTTATTTTGAATTTTTTTACATATCTTTCCTTCATCTACCATTGTACCATGTGTGTTTGTTACTCCTTATTTTGAATTTTTTTACATATCTTTCCACACCTTCATTATGCTTCCTCAGGAATATTTC
>CM035219.1:10450618-10462443 GCA_020233015.1 Callinectes sapidus
CACATGAAATCTTGCTGGGTGAACGGAAAGCGATTCTATCAGGGTGGGTGTATGGTTTATCGAGGAACATAAAAATCTGTGAGAGAAAAAAGCTATCTTCCGCCACAAGCAGAGAGAGAGAGAGAGAGAGAGAGAGAGAGAGTGTGTGTGTGTGTGCGTGTGTTACCGAAGCTTCGAAGGCGCGGGGTCGGAACTGTCTCATATTTTGTAGGCCTGCGCGCGCATCTCCACGGCGGGAGAGAGGCGTAACCACTTTCTGTCTCCGTCGTCCTCGCTGCCGGAGAAACATATGACGATCGCAGAGAAATGGAACGAAAACGGAACAAAAGAAGTTTGTGCACAACTCAAGGGGCTGAAGCGAGACAAGGAGAAAAACAACAGAGAGAGAGAGAGAGAGAGAGAGAGAGAGAGAGAGAGAGAGAGAGAGAGAGAGAGAGAGAGATCCTGTGTGTTTGTGTGTGGGTTGATAGTTCAAGTTCTTTGTCCCGTCCCTCTGGCGGAGTTGTGGTTGAACCAGGCCAGAGGGAGTCTTTGTCTGGAACTGAGAGAAACACAGCGCTATTTGGTTCACAAGTGGTGGTTCTCCTGACCTTCATGGATCCCACAACACAACACTAACTTCCTGACCATCACGTTTTATTACTATTACTACTAATGGGATCCCTTGCACCGATATCAAACACGGAATTACTTTTTTTTTATACAAGAGGGGGAATCTGGCCAAGGGCAACAAAAATGATAAAAAAATGCCCACTAATTTGTCAGTCCATACAGGATCGAAAGGTGGTACAGCGGAACCACTTGTGCTTTGCGGGCCTTGGGATTCCGGAGCGCACGGGTTCGAATCCTGGCCACGGTCTGAGTGGAAATTGGGCGTCCACTCGGGGTAACGGTCCTCAAATGGGTGGGGTTTCAGATAGGAGGTCTACATTAGGTGGTCTCCTCTAGCCCATAAATTACCGTAAAAAGCCCACATTTTTTTTTTTTTTTCAAAGTAATGTGGCAACCGAGTAACCTTCAATATGTTATGCTTCCATGTTGTACGATCTGTTTGGTCTCTCTCCTTCCTTTCTTCCTTCGTGTTTCACTTCGTCATGGCATTCTTCAAGTTGATATCAATATTTTACTGACCATAAATAACAACAGGTGCAATGAGAGGTTTAGAATTGAACTATCGCATTTCTCTCCCTTCCGCTTTCAATGCTGCCTTTCAAAATTGTACTAAATTATACTCTCAACCCGCCCCACATTTCACTCAGCCTTGACAGCGAAAGGATTAGCACGGGCGCCCCTCCTTCCCTGAGGGTGAACAGGACCACAACTCACGGACAATTAGCTTGGTATATGCTTATGACTAAAAGACAAATATGGCGAAATGAGCCTTTTTACTTCTTATTTACGTACTTGAGCACAAAATGACTTGGCAAACAGACGGACTGATGCATAAACGACCAGGTAGAGAGAGAGAGAGAGAGAGAGAGAGAGAGAGAGAGAGAGAGAGAGAGAGAGAGAGAGAGAGAGAGAGAGAGAGAGAGAGAGAGGGAGAGAGAGAGAGAGAGAGAGAGAGAGAGAGAGAGAGAGGTGGCGCACACACGCATCGCTAGACAGAGATAGATTTGAACCAATATTTGCAGTCTGCGGTAAACATTATTTCAAATTACACGTAACATTTCATTGGCTTACCTCCGGTCTATTAGCTTTGTGTAGACCAATGTAAGCGTGATGCACCGCGCTCCCCTCACCAATCTGATTTCACATCCGATAAAGTATTTGGTATTTGGTGATTCTATTCGCTTTCCATCAACACTGAAATAGATTCCATTAAGGGTTCAAACGCATTTTTCACGCACACGTCTCCAATTACGCCTTTCGATCAAACTCTCCTCTCTTCATGATGTATGTACATTAGGGCAGTAAAGGACAGCGGTCATAGGGGAGTAGTAGATAAAGGAAAGGTTGAAGGTCGAGGCACAAAGAAGCGCGGTGAGAGAATGGAAGAGGGTCGGTGATCTTGCGGCAGAGGCATAGCAAAGTAGGGAAAGGAAAGATGTGTAAGATGGTCCATGATACTGAGATCTGAGGAGCGTCCCCGGCCTTGTGGCAGATTGACTGGCTGATTGATTGACCGTCGTGGCGACAAGGTCATGTAGTGACGCAGGGAGTGGCGGGAGTGTGGGAGGAGGGAAGAGGGAGGAGGAGCGGAAGGAAGCAAAGTACTGGAATGGGAATATGGAAATCTTTCTTCTCCTTGTGTTAAATGTGATGAATATGAAGAAAAAGACTGAATGAAAAAAGTACGACAGTACAATATCGCAGCGTGCAGTTTGTTAGAGACCATGTTGAGGCCAGTATTGTACTCTGTGCAGTGGCTGCCTGGCTGGCGCTGCGGTGATAGTGGCGGTGCCGGCACTGAACTCTGCAGCATTACCAGTCTGCGTGCGGGTTGAGAGAGCATGCACGAGGAGGCAACGCTCGCACTGATAATATTCTTTTGCACGCACGGATGTTTGCACCTCTGCTCACCACCGTGTGCCTCCTACACGCGCAGGCAGCAACCCCGCGCTCTACACGTACCTGACACCACAGGCTTTTCAAACCCACTTAGGAAATGTCACCATGAAATTTGTTGTTTCCAAGTAAAAACAATGAAACCAAAAAAATTTGCCCGAGGTGCTCAGTTGTTCACTTATCAAATTTAGTAAATGTATTTCCTCCTTTTCGTGTGCCAGTTACTAGTAACGCCCGCTACAAATTCATGTATACTTGTGACATTTACTTTACTTTTTTGCGGTATTTTTTAGTTTTCATCACCAGAAAATGATATACAATGTACCAATACCAATTGCAAAATATAACGAGAAATATACTTTGTCTATTTACCTTCTTTATTTCCCTGGCACGTCAAGGGCATTACCTGCATGGACGGAAGTTGAACATGTAACAATTTCCTTCACATTTTCAGTTATTTTAACATTTGAGTCCCAACACTAAATAAATAACACAGTTAATAATGGTTCCGTTATATTCAGAGGTACTTGAATGACGAAAAGCTCAGGACAATTTCTTATAAGAGGGACAAAACAGCAAAATTGAGACTGTAGTTAAAAAATGTGCTTTTGATACTGACCTTTGGAAGAAGAAAAAAATCTTAGGTATTGATCATGCTCTTAGTCTTGAAGAGTCTGGCCTTGACAACACATCAAACTACGTACTTTCAAGGGACTGAAGTATTTGATCTGATTTGGCAATTTACATAATACATCCACTTCAAGCCCTTCTAACTACAGCTAACCACTGACCCTGGTGTAACTCACTGGTGCAAAGGAAGGTCATAGTTGCTGCTGCCGTTATTGATGTGTTATATCAACCTGCTGGCTTACCAAATCATCACTTATCACCACCACCGTCATTATTACCTCTGCCGGTCACTGCTACTTTACGCCTTACTTCAACAAAGAGGCCTTTACTGTCTTAACCCCTTTTGTACAGAGACACATTTTCACCACGATTTTTGGGTATGAATGAACGACTTTACTGACATCAGGAAGGGTCTATGGAAGTCAGAAGATCAACAGCTAAAGTTTGTACTATTTTGATCCCGTTTCTGAAGGTATAAAAGATCAACAAATAATTCACAAAATAAATATGAAAATACGTCCCAGTACTGAAGGTGTTAAGTATGTGGTACACTGATAAAAGAAATGTTATCAGGTGGCTAGTGCTGACTCATTAGCGAGAACTGAAAGATCGGACAAATCAGTGAATGAGAATGATATGTCAGAGTACAATATGTGTCGTACAGAGGCTGCTATGTGTAGTCTTGATTGTTTCTTATAGTTTCCCTTAATTTCTTGCGATTTTAAGGAGCCTTCACCTGCATTTAAGTCTTGTAAACGGCCGAGTGACTGAATAATAAACTATTTCGGTTGAAAAAGAAGGCAGTAGGAAGAACAAGATGCATTACTAAGAGCTTCGTTCTCTTATCACCACTATTTTTCAAAGGTCACATGGATGTTTAATCGGATTTTCAAGTTTTTATTTATCTGATAATTTTATCTATTTGATTTTGTGTCTATGCGGAATCCTCCTATCGGTGGAATCATAAAAATTGTTCTCTTATTACGACTATTTTTATACGTAATCGAGATTATTGGTCTAGCTTTCATAAAAGTTTTCTTTTTTCGTATTGATAATGCATAACCATTACACTTTTACTGGAATAACAAAAATACCGTTGAAAACTCCAGTAATTTCAAATGAAGGTTATTTAGTGTAAGATGAAGCCTTATTCAGAAACGCTTTGGTCTCTAACAACGACTATTTTCCAAGGCCACGGAGACGACTACCTACATTTTCGAGACATATTCTCCTTAAAATAATCTAGATATCTTGCCAATCCATCAATAGAACCATACAAATAACCTTAAAAACACCAGAATCTTCAACTAGAACGTCTGGAAAGTTGTGATGGTGAGATAGCTGTCTTTTTGAATATGGGCCATAAGGAGACGAAATGTTTAGGAATAAGGTCCTTCAATTCTTACTTATTGTGGTGGAACATAGCGGATGAACAACTGACAGAGGTGAATTGAGCAGAAGTCTAGAAAGTTGCATATGTGTGTGTGTGTGTGTGTGTGTGTGTGTGTGTGTACTATCGTAACCAATGAGGTTTATCCGAGGTGTGATTATTACTGGCTGAAAACTTTTCCCAATACCCGTCTAGACAACTTGAAATGTAGTCGTCCATGGCAATTTTTGTTGGACCAATTAAAAAAACTGTGTGTGTGTGTGTGTGTGTGTGTGTGTGTGTGTGTGTGTGTGTGTGTGTGTGTGTGTGTGTGTGTGTGTGTGTGTGTGATTGTTTCCCCTAGTTTCATACTGCTATACAAAACAAACATATGCACAAAAAATTCACTCAAACAAAATCACTTTATACATCACACTGTAAACACGCGAGACAAAGAATAAACGTTCATGCATACAAAGTTACATATATTTATTTAGTTTTGTGGTCTTTATTGCGAACAATTTACATGGATATAACAATGTGTGTGTGTGTGTGTGTGTGTGTGTGTGTGTGTGTGTGTGTGTGTGTGTGTGTGTGTGTGTGTGTGTGTGTGTGTGTGTGTGTGCGTTGGGGGGGATTGGGGGGGAAGGCATCGTACTCCTGTAAACTCAACAAGGCTGCTGATGGTGAAACTTTTAGACCAAGTAAATATCTTAAGGGAGAGAAAAGTTTTTAAGGGGCATCCAGCGTCTTGTGACATCATTACTATATCCCAACAAAAAGTCTGACTGATGACACGATTCCACTGAACTGTCGTCTGTACGTATGTCACCACAGCATCAGTTAATTAGTCGTCCAGGGTACAAACTTAAGCAGATTTTCATCCTTTTGTCCCTCATGTTATTCGGGATTATCCTTGGATTATCATGGTATCAAAAGGTAATCACTAAGAAGCTGCAAAAGGATATTAAACACGGCGCCACTCCCCCCAGCACCAAAATAACTCATGGCTATTCGTTTCCAGAAAGTCCATAACCATCACATGGATAAGTAATAACCATATCGGTAATTATATATGTACAAATAGACCTTGAGCTCAGTTTGCCAAGTATAAATCTGTTCCTTCCAGTATACAATAAAAAATAATCGGAAATTTATGAAAAGTCTTAGTTTGCTTTATTATCATTATTACTATTATTATATTATTATTAGTATTATCTTATCTACGGTTCGTCAGGCACTGCACTGTTTAAAACTATATATCCCAGAATCTTAACAAAATTTAGTCAACCAAACGTTAAAGCCTAAATACCTTAAAAATCTATGAAGAAATCCAAACAACAAACATTAAGGAAATAGCGAACGATCACAAATTCATAGCAATAAATAATGGGGAGCTGCAGGTAGTGAATACTTGAAGACAGCAAAGCATCATAACAAATTCAGGCCACGAAATGATGAAGAGCTGCAAGTATTGAACATTTCAGTGCAGAGCCCTTACTAACATAGCCAATTAAGTATGTATTTTTTTCTTACACGAATTTTTAGTCTTAAGGTCTATCATAATCGCCGGAAATTGTTCTTGTATTTTAGCCATTATCTCATCAGCGGGAAATTTATAGTTCTTCATGAGATAATGGCTAATGTACGAGTCCAATTTCAGGAGGTCAAGATGGATTTTAAGGCTAGAAATTCGTCTAAAAAAGTGACATACTTAAAACATCTCTGTTAATACAATGGCCAGGAGAACACGAAACACTGAGAATAACAAGTAAAGAGAATCAGAGGCAGGGGACACCTCGGAGCGGGACCGTACGACTATCATGACGAGTCTAGACCAACACTTAGACCTGCAGGCACCGAATATCTGAAGGAAGGAAGCAAGAGTCACGATATCGCTCTGAGTCTCCCCCCGGCACTGGAAGACGCGACTTGGTTAGCATCAGCAGATTGCCTCTTGCAGCCTTGGGAGCCTCGGGAGTCTCTTCAAGCCTCCACGCGCCCCTGCTCATGCACCTCAACTCCTTCATAACCCGGAAGGTGGGAAGCCAAACTTAACCTTCAACCTTTAGACCAATCAGCTTACTTAACCGCCCTCCAGCCCTCCCCACGCCCTCCCATCTCTCTCTCTCTCTGTCGGCCGGTCACCCAAACTCTCCCATAAAGTGTACGCTTGTCTCTCTAAATTTTCCTTCACGAACATTTCACACTCAGAATTGTCTCTCCAAATAGTTCCTCTTTGATGGATTAGATTAGTTTTTTTTTCCGTCTCTCTATTTATTTTTCATTGGTGGAATTAGAATAGTGAGAATTTTCATGTGGGGAAATCTTCGTGGGTATATTGAATTAGGGTTTTACTTTATCTCCTTTTCTCTCCCAATTTTTTTTCATTGATGGAATTAACATGGATAAAATTTTCACTTGAGGATTTTTTTGGTGAATCGAGTGCATTTAGGAGCAGTTTACACGAAACCAGCCATGTCTATACATCCATTGGTAAATACTACTATTAGCTTGTACAACCTCACCTCACCTCACCCTACTCTAGCCCAGCCCAGCCCAGCCCAGCCCAGCCCAGCCCACCCCAGCCCACGCACTCACGCACACACGCACGCACTGAGCACATCACAACCACACCAAAGCCACTCACACTTACACTCATACTCACACGCACATTCATTCCCATCTCACGCACGCACACTCTGAGCAGCACCGGCCACACCCAAGGCACTCACACGCACTCTCATTCCCGCCGATTATTCCAGCCGCGTGGGAGAATATTCCTATACGTGACAGTAATATTATTCTTCCCTTTCCAGTTTGGCCAGTCTTGCGCGGAGATCAAATTTGCATATTTCTTGCCATGAGACGCTTTTCATGTTATATTCCTCAGATATGGTTAGATACATTTTTCTTTTCTCTCTCTCTTTTGCATTTTGCACGATAATTTCTCCCTTTTACCGGTTAAGACTCAGCGTGTTAACCCATTCAGTACTGGGATATATTTTTACTTTTTTTGTTTTAGGTGTGATTGGAGAATTTCGTTGTATTAAGAAGGTTCTAATGGCCAGAGTCTGTACTACTCTGATCCCCAGATGAGTTCCTGCAGCTGTAGAAAGTCGATAAATAAGCAGAATAAATATAAAAACGTGTCCCAGTACTGAAGGGGCTATTGGAGAGACACAGTAGTAGTTGGGGCGTGGGAAAGTGTAACGCTGGTGAAAATAATACTGGTGTTACATGGATATGGCTCAATTTACAGAGGCGACGCGGACACAGCAAACAGTACTACTTACTAATTCTGTCTTGTACCAACCATGTCTCGGTAGTTTTGCCAGCTGAGGGTACGCATAACATAGTAACACGACCACTCACTGATTCATACCTTTGCTTCCTTACTTGTCTTGGTATTAACGTCTTGATTGTAACATGATTCTCCTTATCCTTACTAAAAATATGATAAACCTCTTCACTACTAGAACGTGTTTCCATATTTATTCTGACTATTATTTATCGATTTAATACAGCTTTTGAAACTCATGTGGTGATTTAAATAGTATAGACTCAGGCCATTAATGTTTAACATCCATAGACCCTTGCGATAACTATAAAATCATCTATACATACCCAAACTCTTACTAAGACTGTGTCCCAGTCCTGAAGGGGTTAAAATAGCAAGACACCAGAATGTATTATCAAAAAAAACATATAATCTTATAATAAAGTAAAGGTTAGTTTAGTCTTTCACCTCAAAACAAGACGAGAATATGACCAATGAATGAGTGAGAGTTTTAATCAATAGTGGTGTTACGAAATCCACGTGTCTACACCAGAAAAAACTGACTGACTTGATAAAATACAGTATAATCACATCTTTTTTGCAAACACGGAGACGGACTACACCCCCTTCCATTCCACCATTAATCCGTGTTGTGCTCCAGTTCTCTTATCGTCTTGGCCTCTGCACTGCAATTACCAGAGTTGTGTGGGCTGGATAAGAGTCTTGGGCCTTTGTTAAATGCCCAAGTGTGGAAAGCTCGACATTGCTGGGGTCTTAGTGCAGCCTTCGTGTTTGTACAGCCGCCCCAGGTACTGTAATGTTGCAAGGAGGGAGAGAGAGAGAGAGAGAGAGAGAGAGAGAGAGAGAGAGAGAGAGAGAGAGAGAGAGAGAGAGAGAGAGAGAGAGAGAGAGAGAGAGAGAGAGAGAGAGAGAGAGAGAGAGAGAGAGAGAGAGAGAGAGAGAGAGAGAGAGAGAGACGTACCCTTCCGTTATAATTAGTACACACATTACACACACAGCACGGGCTCGCGCACACACACACACACACACACACACACACACACACACACACACACATGCATACATACATACATATACACACATACACACATGCATGCTTACATACAGACCTACAAAAACAATAAAAAGAAAACAGATGAACAATAAAAACCCTAGCCAGATAAACATTTTCAGACAGACAGAAAGCGATAGAAACACAAACAAACAAACAAACAAACAAACAAACAAATACACCAGAAATAAGAAAAAAAAGGAAAGTAACAAAAAAGTATAAACATTTCCAAACACTTTTAAGAGAATCAAGTTATTTTGTGCCCAAATAACGAAAAAAAGCGTCACCATGCAAACTTAATGACGCTCTGGGAAAAATAGAAAATGCAAAAGGCAAAACATAAAAGATATCAACAACGGCAAAACTAAATGGAGGGAACAGCACGTGGAAATTAAACACGACGCATAAAAGCAAGGACGGACATAAAATAGGGGAAGAGAACAGCACCAGGGATAAACAGGAAAGGCAAACCCGGTGTACCATATCCTATCAAATGAAAACAGGAATATTTCAAATCTAACAAAACCAGGCGGACAATTACTGCATGAGGCAAGTGTAATGCGGGGAAGGCGAGGGAATCACAGCTCAGGATGCAGGAGAGGCAGGGCTGCAGGGAGGGGGACGAGGGGGAGGCCCAGGAACACTTGCTGCAATGGAGTAACGTTTAGTGCACGCGCCATTAAGCGTCTAAGCGGTGCACGGTGTCTTAAACGGCGTGAATGTTGACGTCCTCTGCTTCCCTGTGGCATTTCCGTTCCGTCCTTGCTTTCTCAGGTTTATTTTCAGTATTTCTCGTCTCACAACCATTTGACTCGTAAGAAAACTAAATATTAATAGAGAAAATATCAATGTGCTGGGGGGTTTGGAAATAATGATACAAGGACACCAAGGCACGGCACAGGTAACGAGCTCCATGGCATCATCGAATTTGACAATGCACACTCACGCAGCAGTGGTGGATAAAAATGCTCTGCCTGTACCTCGTTTGTGATTCGACAGCGGCTTGCGGCAACCTGTCTCCTCGCTCAGTTCCGTAAGTGGCCTCTCCTCACACGCTTCACTTCTACATATTAAGCCTCGTCACACATTCAAGGTCCTCGTTACCACAACGCCAAGAATAACAGTTACACGTAGCTCTGTCATGACGAGTCTTGACGGTCGTATATTATTTAGGGGTCGAAATAGATGGATGAAATAGATATGTTATTGTACAGTGAGATAATTTCGTGAATAAGCAAAGTATAAAGTATGTAGTTTTAATCCCTTCAGTACTGGGACACATCTTTACCACGAGTTTTCTGTATGATTAGACAATTTTACTGACATTAGGAAGAATCTATGGAGGTTAGAAGATTAATGGGCAGAGTCTGTACTATTTTAATCCCCACATGAAGTTCTGAAGCTGTATAAAATAGATAAATAAAAAGCAGAATAAATATGAAAATGTGTCCCAGTACCGAAGGGGTTAACAGGTGTGTCTAAAACGAAAACAAATAATAACAATACTTCTTCCCACAGCACACAGCAAAGCAGAAGAGAACAACTGAGGCTCCGATTGGTTGATTGTGGAGGAGAGAAAAAGGAAAATTGGGTCACAGTTCATCAAAGGAGAGCTGTTAATTAATGTTGAAAGCACTAACGCAACACCATTATAGATGTGACCGATATATTCAACGGATGAGAGACTGCACCAACGCACCAATTACCTAACACTCATACAAAGCTAACGAATACTTTACAGACACCAGGGAACATCAACGCAATACACCAGCAACATCTACCTACTACTCTCACCCATCACTCTGCAGGGGCGTGTGTTTACTGTGGTGACTTTCTTGTTGGGTTCTTATATCATCTGTTTTATCTTCCATGTCTGGTCTTCCTTCAGTTTCAACTCATTTGGTTACCACACTTTCGCCTTCTTTATTTCTTATTTCTTTTCCCACTTTCAGTTTTCTTTTTTTCTAGTTATGTCGTTTCTATTTTGTCTTTTCTTATTTCATCTGCCTTCTCTTCCTTTAGTTTAGACTCGTCAGATTACCTCACTTTCGCCTTCTCTGTTTCTTATTTCTTTTTCTGGTGTTGGGTTTTTATGTTTTCTAGTAAAGTCGTTTAAATTTTATCACTTTTTTATGTACGAGGATCACCTTGTGCATTATAAGCACCTGGGCACCATATCTGTCTCTATCAGCTCCTCCTCTCCTTTAATTAACTCTCTCTCTCTCTCTCTCTCTCTCTCTCTCTCTCTCTCTCTCTCTCTCTCTCTCTCTCTCTCTCTCTCTCTCTCTCTCTCTCTCTCTCTCTCTCTCTCTCTCTCCTATTGCTATTATTATATCAACAGCTCTTCTGATCTTACTACCTGAATGTCTCGTTTCCTCCAGCAGCCTCGTTACACAAAACGTTAATTCTATCCCCCCATCTACTGTAAGAATCAATAAGCATTATCAATTACCCCTTCTTCCTCACGTAAACTGCAATTACTATCTCCATGTATGCTTCAGTATTTCCTTCCTCATAAGTCTGTGCCTAAAAAAAAGATTAATAGAGGCTACAATTAATTTAGATATCGTATTCATATTTTTTAGGTTTAATATATATGTAATGTTAACTACTGCTATAAATAAATGTTTCAAATGCAAGAAGGAATTTTCAAGATTTTCATCCTCCATTTTTTCAACCTCTTTTTTTAGGCTGGTTCTCTCAATTAGCCTTTTTTGTTGCTTTGGTCAGTGCGATTCGTAAAAAAAAAAAAGAAGAAAATCACTGACGCCAATCTTCACGGGAGGGTCGCCAGTCAAAACACCCGCCACAACACCCAAGGCTGCTGCTGAGGCCGCTCTCCGGAGAAATGTCAAACGCACCAGTGCTATCGAAAATCTGTTCATCTGGTTACCATCTACTATGTACGACACCGCCAGTCTCTACGTCTCTCTCTCTCTCTCTCTCTCTCTCTCTCTCTCTCTCTC
>CM035219.1:10523126-10533735 GCA_020233015.1 Callinectes sapidus
GGGGGGGGGGGGGGGGGGGGGGGGGGGGGGGGAACGGCTGAGGAAAGCGAATTACCTCCCTCCCTAACACCGTGCTGCGCTGAATCAAACCGCGTCACTCACAGGATTATTTCGCAGACTTCCTTTCGCGTTGGTAGAATGAGAACGTGTGTGTGTACCTGTGTGTGTGTTTTTTTGGTTGTTGTTGTTACCTGTGTGTTTTTTTTGTTGCCTGTGTGTGTTTTTTGTTGTTGTTGTTGTTGTTACCTGTGTTTTTTATTATCTATTTTGTTACCTGTGTGTTTTTTGTTACCTGTTTTTTTGTTACCTGTGTGTTTAGTTACCTGTGTGTTTTTTGTTACCTGTTTTTTTGTTACCTGTGTGTTTAGTTACCTGTGTGTTTCTTAGTTACTTGTGTGTCTTTCTTGTTACCTGTTTTGTTACCTGTGTGTTAAGTTACCTGTGCTTTTTAATTACCTGTTTAGTTGCCTTTGTGTTTAATTACCTGCGTTTTTTAGTTACATGTTTGTTTCGTTACCTATTTACCCACCTGTGTGTTCAGTCACCTGCAGGTCTTCTTTTTTAATTGTTTTTACTATTAATTTTGTTATTAATTTAGTTACCTGTGTGTTTTTGTTACCTGTTAAGTTACCTGCATGTTTAGTTACCTCTTTTCTTTTTTTTACCTATTTATCCATCTACGAGTCTTTTTTTTCACTTGTTTTACTGTTAATTTAGTTACCTGCGAGCGTTTTTTTTTTTACCTGTTTAGTTACCTGTATCCCATATAAGCACCTCGAACCTTATACAAACGAAGGAAGACAGAAGAAGCAACACCCACAATACAGAGCAGAGGGGACGCCCACAGCACTGGAGTAATCGGATCAGAGCCATCAAGAAGTTAGGTGACACTTCCTGGGATGCGAGAAGGGCGATCATAGGAGTGAGACGCGGCCAGAAATCAACGTCAGAGATCGCCACAGTACTCGAGGCTCCAAGGCGTCATAAAGAGCCAGTGTGTGGGTACCATAAACAGGCAGAATTTAGTCCCATTTCAGGTTTACTTTGCTCTCTCTCATCACGACTGCTTTCAAAAGGTCTCAGGTCCCAAAGAGTGGTTAGTTAATGATGTTTGTATTCTATTAACCCGTCACTACATCCGTAAAAACGAAATTCCTTTAAAAAGTAGGGTATTTTCTCTTTCACCATGGATACATTTTTTACCACGAGTTTTGAGTGTGATTAGACGATTTTGTTTACATTAGGAAGGGTCTATGGAGATCAAACTACCACTAAAGAACCTCGAAAACACCATTTAAGCTTTTGAAATAGAATGATGTCGCATAAAACCTCAAAAACACCTCTAGAGAACCCAAAACCACAAAAAAACTCAAAACGCCACTAAAAACAAAAAAAAACACCACTAAACCCTTTGAAATGTAGTAGCAACACGGCGCAGAAGTGTTTCGAAAGTCCTACCCTACACAAACACTCTTCACTCCCTCGTGAATCCCTCCAGGAATAAGATCGCTGAGTAAAGGTGTAAAAAAACATTAAAAACCCACTTTCCTCTCCATCTCACCCTCCCATCCCCCTCACTGATAATTCCCAGGCTTCTGTGTGAGGATTCTGAACAATAGAGAGTTTGCCTTCCTTTGTGACGGTGCTACGCCAGACCATACGACTTAGACACCGCCGCCCAGCATCACCCACGGCCCGTCACGCAGGCCATAACACCTTTAGAGGATGCGCTAGATATGGCTAAGAGGGAGTGACAGGACAAGAGAGAGGAGGGAGGGGAAAGAGACGCACAATGGTGGTTAAGGTTAAGGGAGAGGGAGTAATGATAGAAATATGAGTGAGGGGAAAAGATGGTGAGGAAGAATTGGTAAAGTAATGAAAGATGTGAGTGAGAAAAGGAGTGAGGTGAGAAAGTATGGAAAGTTAAAGGGAGAAAAATAAAACGGAGAAGGGTGAAAAGAATGTAAATATGAACGAATGAAGGTGAGTGAGGAGAGAAATAAAGGGAGAAAGTATGGAAAGTTAAAGGGAGAAAAATAAAAACGGAGGAGGACGAAAAGAATGTAAATATGAACGAATAAAGGTGGATGAGGAAAGAAATAAAAGAACGAAAATATATATAAACATTGTAAAAAGAAGCAAACTCGTGAGAACACTGAAGGAACGAAGAAAGGGAAGACAGACGATAAGAATAGACACCGGGAGATATGTTAGTGTGTATCGAGGGAGCTTCTGGATAGATTTACTGGTATTGGTAAACTGTGTGGGAAGGAAGAGGACAGAAATAGGAAAGAACTCACCGCCCACCTCTCCCTGGGGCATCCTATAAGGGCAGGAGACAAAAGAAATGAACCTGCCCTATACTACAGAAAATCCGAGGCACTTGTAATTTCTCCTGAGTGTTTTGCGTTCTCTTTGTCTTAATACTTTTTGTTAGAAGGCCGAGAAGATGGATGGAGTGCGTGGAGGGTGACTTGAGAGAGCAAAATCAGACTGGAGATGAATATGCTGATAGAGAAATATGAAAGCGAATTATCAAAAATAGACACTGTATAAGGACGGGAAAAGCTACGAAGGAAGAAGAAGAAGAAGAAGAAGAAGAAGAAGAAGAAGAAGAAGAAGAAGAAGAAGAAGAAGAAGAAGATGATGATGAAGAAGAAGAAGAAGAAGAAGAAGTCTTAATACTTTTTGTACTCACGTCCTTAACCCCTTCAGCACTGGGACGTATTTTCAGATTTTTTCAGCTTATTATTTGTCGATCTTATACAACTTCAAGTCTCATGGGAGGATTAGAATGGTATAGACTCTAGTAATTTATCTTCTCATCTTCATAGACCCTTCCATTTGTCAATAAAATCGTCTAATCACACCCCAAAAAATTCGTGGTAGAAATGCGTCCCAGTACTGAAGGGGTTAAGTCCTTTGATCTACTGAAAGTGTGAACATTATCTGCCAAATAATTGATCATATTTAAGATTGAGGAAAAACGCACTATTGTCCTTATAAATATTTTCTCTGACTAGTGGCATTAACTCACATTAAACCACATAGGAAGCTGCATTAACGATCATCTATACCAAACATCCTTCTCTATTCCCATCACTCATACAGTAAACTAACCTAACCTTTACATCAACCTCCCTATTGACTCCACACAAATAGCCACATTGAGTCTGTTTCACCTGCACGAAGGGAGAGAAGGATGGGAGGGAGATGAAGTATTGAAGGTATGCAAGGTCAGGGAGAGGAGCGGGGAGGGACAGGGAGGGAGAGAGAGGGAAGCTGTCTAGGGTGTGGGTTAACAGGTGACTTGTGGGGTGTCTGGGGTTGTATGGGTTCGTGGTGCACTGTGGTAAGGTGGAAGGGACACTCTGAGCACAGCAGCGCCTTGGGAATGTGTCAACCGAAGCCAGACTCGTGTATGGTTGGTTGACTTGACATAGAGTGAGGTTACTTACCGCTTGTCTTCTGCAGTACATTGGCTTACTCACGGCCCGAGAAGTGTGTGTGTGTGTGTGTGTGTGTGTGTGTGTGTGTGTGTGTGTGTGTGTGTGTGTGTGTGTGTGTGTGTGTGTGTGTGTGTGTCACGGGGTTAAATAGTCTCTTTTTATGTAGAAGGGAGTCAAAGGGCAACAAAAATAGAGCAAAAAAGCCCACTGTAGTGCCGGTCTATGGAAAGTTCAGATTCGTGAGCCAAAAGAATGCATTAGAGAAGTGGACAGAATAGGGGTAAGAGGAAGAAAATCTGGACTCTTCACGGTTTTCTTGTGTATTTTGTTTATTTTCCATTTATTTTTATTCATTTGTGGTTTTTCAAGGGATTTTTTCACGGTTTTCTTGTGTATTTTGTTCATTTTCCATTTGTTTTTATTCATTTATGTTTTTTCACGGGATTTTTTTGTGCTAGAAGAGATCACCCTATTGGAGACTTCCCATCTGAAAGCTCACACAATTTTGGAACCGTTACCCAGAGTGGATGCCCAATCTCTCTCCCTAGGACTGGATTCGAACCCCTGTGCTTTGGGATGTCTCGGCCCCGAATAGCGCTCTCTCTCTCTCTCTCTCTCTCTCTCTCTCTCTCTCTCTCTCTCTCTCTCTCTCTCTCACAGGCCAACGCGTACAGAACAACTGGAAATAAATACTCGTCAAGGAATAGTGGACGGTGTGGCGGTGAAGAGCCCGGGTAAACACATCAACATTTCCTGTCTCCCAGTACCCGGTGACAGGTGGACTGGTGGACTGGTGGACTGGTTGGCCGTGACGTCACATACACCTGCCACCGTCACCGCCACCGTCACCAGTCGCCGCCACCGCCACCACCACCCGCCGCGTGTCTTTCAGTTCTGCACATCACATTGTCATTTCATCTCCGTGAATGTAATTGCTGTTATGGCAGACTTTATTGCTCTCACTCTGGCGGAAAACTCGTATTTATTTTTCATTCACGTCTTTCCCTCTGACTCTCACTGTGATTTGATTTGATTGCAGACACGTTCACTTCTTTCCTTTTTATTTCTTTTTTTTTTAATATTTCAATTCCAACTGTAAATAAGATATATACATATAAATCGTTCTTTACCTGTCGGTGTGATTAAACTTTTACTGAATAATGATCTTTTTTATCACTAATATTAAGAATACATTTATGATGAACACGGGAGCTTGATTTGAATTACTGATGATGCTTGCTGTGCTGAGAGAGAGAGAGAGAGAGAGAGAGAGAGAGAGAGAGAGAGAGAGAGAGAGAGAGAGAGAGAGAGAGAGAGAGAGAGAGAGAGAGAGAGAGAGAGAGAGAGAGAGAGAGAGAGAGAGAGAGAGAGAGAGAGAGAGAGAAACACACAACTTAATATTCACCATAGATACCACACAAACTGAGTCACTTTTCAACACCATAACATGCCTTCCTCACATCAGTAGAGGGGCGGGGTGGAGCTGGGAAGGGGGGGAGGGCCAACCGTACAGGGGAGGAGCAGGAGCCACGCCCAGGATACCGTTTAAGGGGGGTTGCGTGACTCCCAGGAGGTATCCGGCTCAGTGCGGTATATGGACGATGTATGCCGCCAAGACAAGACCATCTGTTTAGGGCTGCCACTTCATCAGTCAAGCCTCACGCACCTCAGCATTTCTCTCCCTAATCGTTGCCTTTAGGTCAGTATTCATGAACGTCTTGCTCTCTCACCACGACTGTTTTCCAAGGCCACGGGGGTGATTTGCTGGGCTTTCAAGAGTGTTTCTCCGGTTGATAAAGTGGAAATATAGCCATTCTGTCTGCAGCACCTTAAAGACATCTAAAGCCCGTGTCAATTTCAATCAAAGCCTTCTGAAATAGTGGAGGTGAAGCACGGCAGTGTTTGAGAATACAAGTTTTAGTCTCCTGGCGTGTCTTGAAAGGCTTCCTCTTATTTTCCAGTGAGTTAATAAGAAGTTACAAAGTTCTAGGGAAGTTTCAGGTAATCACTGTCAAAGAAGCTAAAAAAAAGTGAAAACAAAAAATATATTAGGATCACCAGGTTATGGCAGGTGAGTGATGGCAGGATGGGTGGGTGGTGACAGGTGGGTGGGTGGTGCGGTGGTGGCAGTGGTGACAGGATGGGTAGTGGCAGAATGGGTGGGTGATGCGGTGATGTGGTGATGCGGTAACCTCGCTCGTGTGGGGCATGGAATGGTGTGTGTCCTGGTTTTCCCGTTGCGTGGTTATTTGGTGCCTGTTATGGGTGATGGTGCCCCGGGGAGGCTCTCATTCGCGCCCGCACACTGGTGGCTTGCTGCTGCGGTGGCTGGTGTAATAATCGTTGGCAGCAGACAGTTTGTTTTTGGGGTTACTGCCGCCCAGCCAGCCATTAAACAACAGCCTTGTCGAATATAACCTTGCTTAAGCGTTGTTATGAGCTACCCTGCGTGTGGTAACAACTAATATTTTCCTGCAGCTCATATTCCTGGTCTGAAGCGATGCAGGATGACTATGCGTCTCTGGATCTATTTAATCCCTTCAGTACTGAGACACATTTATACATTTTGCTTATTATTCGTCGGATTTTATATCAGAAACTCATGTGGGGGATTTAAATAGTACAGACACCGGTCGTTAATTTTCTGACCGCCGTAGACCCTTCCTGATGCCAATAAAAGTGTCTAATCACTCGCAAAAGTCGTGGTAAAAATGTGTCCCAGTAGTGAAGGGGTTAAATGTAATGATTATAAACTTTTCCTCCTCACTACGTACTCGCGGGGCTTCACGGAATATCAGCCATTATTTTCCCACGCCATTTCACGGAGGTATTTTGGAGAGAGAGAGAGAGAGAGAGAGAGAGAGAGAGAGAGAGAGAGAGAGAGAGAGAGAGAGAGAGAGACCATATTTCCAAACCACTAAACCCATTTGCACCTCAACCAGAATGAAAAAATAATAATAATCAGACAGGAAGTAGATTAAGTAACAAGCCTTCCCATGTATACTCGCTACACTTTACAAACTACACAATAAAACAAATACATAAAAATACTCCATAACATTTTCCCACTAGCCACTGCATACGTACACTTTAACCACAGACAAAAATACATCCAACCCATAATAAACACTTAACCTGCACCAGAAAAGGAATAAAATAAATAAATAACAATACCACATCCATCATTGACCTTTTTGCCACCGTAACAATTAAAAAAGCAGCGTAAACTCTCCAGATGGATGTTCCTTGGAGAAGTAAAGGTCGGCGGACTGAAAGGCGCTGCGCAAGGCCACGTCACTATCAAGGAGGCGCGGGGAAGAACGAGGCACAGTTGTGATACGAGAGAAAAATGGAAATACTCAGATTTTTATTTGCTCAGGGGATGAAGGGCAGGAACAGGGAGGAGAGTGAAGAGAGTGGCATAGATGGAGAGGCAGGGAGGCAGGGAGGCAGGGAGGCAGGGAGGAAGGCAGGGGTGAGGAGAAAAGTAATGGAAAAGAGAGATAAGGAAAGAATGTAGGCCAGGAAGGGACGGAGGTAGAGAGAAAGAGAAAGAGAGAAAGTAAGGAATATTGAAAGCACGAAATGAAAAGGAAGATAAGGAACAATAGACAAGGGGAAAGAAAAGTATGGAAAGTTACTAAAGGAGGAACAGAAGTTACATTGATGAAGAGAAGGAAAAGTGTTAACGAGAGAATGTAGAGTTAGAGAAAGGGAAGTAAAGAAACAAATAAGGAAAGAAAAGAGGTAGATAAGAAAGAGGGATGGAAAGGGGAAATAAAAGAAAAAAGCAGTAGAAAAGTAGTGAAAAGAGAAGGCAGTATTTCAACATAATGGGATGGAAGGAGGGAGAGAAAGGTAAGATTAATAGCTGATGGTACAGGGGAGAGAAGAAAGGAAAAAAAGTGAGTCGAGGAATATAAACAGTAATTAAGATAGGAGAGAAGGGAATAAAAGGGAGATGGTAAAAATAAATAGATGAATGGATGTCGATGAATGAGCTAATGGAGATCTTTAACCCTTGCAATACTATAGAACATTTCCAAATCCATTCTGCTTAACATTTGTCGATTTTATACAAATTCAGAAACTCGTGTGAGGATAAAAATTGTACAGACTCTGGCTATTAATCTCTTGGCCTCCATAGACCCTTCCTAATGTCAACAAAACTGTCTAATCATAACAAAAACTCATGGTAAAAATGGGTCTCTGTACTGAAGGGGTTAAGAGAGTAAACACCGTAGAGAACCTTGCTTTTATAACCCATCAAGTGATCATTTAATAATTACCATTTATCACAGGAAGAAAACAACGAGAATAGAAGAAAAGGAAGACAATGAAATAAATAGATATGAATAGATAAACTAACGTAGATACTGAAAAGAGTAAAAATCAAACAAAACCTTACTTTTATAACCCATCAAGTGATCATTTAATAATAACTTTCATCACACGAGAAAACAACGAGAAGAAAAGAAAAGGAAGACAAGGAAATAAATAGATATACTGAAAAGAGTAAAAATCAAACGAAACCTTGCTTTTATTTCCTAACAAGTGATCCTTCAATAATTATCTTTTATCACACGAGAAAACAACGAGAAGAGAAGAAAAGGAAGACAAGAAAATAAATAGACATACTGAAAAGAGTAAACACCAAACAGAACCTGGCTCTTATACCCTAACAAGTGATCATTTAACAATTATCATTCATCACTAGAGGGGGAGGAAAACAACGGTAAAAGTAAGGATCATCACCGTGGCGCTCCAAAAAGAAAGAGAGAGAAGGGACGCGGTAAATAACCTGGACTTGAGGCTAATGAGTCGCGGACAGGCTGGGATTGTGAGGAGGTTCCGGGCGCGAGACGAGGGAGGAGAGGCAAGATTAAGGGGATCAGGTGGAGCAGGTGGCTAAACTTCTCATTTTCAAGTTGCCTAATCAGTCTGTGGGGATCCGCTGCTGCACACACACACACACACACACACACACACACACACACACACACACACACACGGCTTTCCTCGCGTCTATTCAGATAAATTTCAACTCCTTTAGTATTGTTTTTCTTTGTGTTGTTCTTAGTGAGTGTTGTTTTGTTCATCTTTTTTTAAATCTATGTCTTTGTGTTGGTTTCTGTATTCATTTTGTGTTTATTAATCTCTCTCTCTCTCTCTCTCTCTCTCTCTCTCTCTCTCTCTCTCTCTCTCTCTCTCTCTCTATTTGAAGTTACTCTGGTTTTTAAGGGTGTTTTTATGGTTCTAACGGCAGATTTTTGCATTATTATCAGGAAAAGTGCTCTTGAAAAAACATCCAATCATATCTGTGGTTTTTTTCAATTTTGGGGTGAAATTATTGGGTTTTTTAAATGTTGCTTGAAGATTTTTAGGAGATTTTTAGGACATTTTAAGATTTTTGCAATGTTAGCTGAGGAAATACTCTTGAAAAATTGGTTATTAATTTTTTGGGTGTGTTTTGAGAATAGTATAGTTGAATTTTTAGTGTTTTTGTGACGGATTTAATGCTGTTTTATTTTGTATTGGGAACAGAAGAAATAGTGTTGAAAAACTAGCAAATCAACTTGAACCTTAGAAAATAGTTAGTAGTGGCGATGTGAGCAAATTATATCCTGCTACCCTATAACCTCTCTCTCTCTCTCTCTCTCTCTCTCTCTCTCTCTCTCTCTCTCTCTCTGTCTGTCTCATCCGCACCCCGAGGCAAGGCGAGGCGAGGCGTGGCGTGGCGTGGGGTGGTGTGGGGTGAGGTGTCGCTGTATCATTGTCTTAGTAACGCAGCAATGAGACCTCCACAGCGGGCTCTCCTCACGGTGGTGGTGGTGGTGGTGGTAGTGGTGGTGGTGGTGGTGGTGGTGGTGGTGGTGGTGGTGGTGGTGGTGTGTGGTTACTAAGGATACAAGGATTAGTTGTGTGTGTTTTTTATTTATTTTTTTATTTTTGTTTTTATTTATTTATTTATTTGTGTGTTTGTTTATCCATGTATCTATTTATTTCTTTATTTGTTTTCTATTTTGTTTCGTTCTATTAGGTTTTGGTGTATTGTTTTTACCTTTTTATTTGTTCTTTTTTATTTTATGTACTTTATATTTGTTTATCCATTTATTCTATTTATTTAGAGTTTTTATTTATGTATTTATTCATCTATCCAAATCTCTATTTATTTGTGATTTTTATGTTTTATTCTATTGAGTGTTGTTTTGTCTTCTTCCTATTCTTTTATTCGTTCATCTTGACTTTCTTTACTTTTCATTTATTTATTTATTTATTTATCTTATTATTTATTATTATTATTATTTTATTTGTAATATTGGTTTAGCTTTGAGTGAAATCGTGAAAACTCGCCTTAAAAATATTATAAGCCTTTTTTTTATCATTTTTTTCATGTTATGTTTGAATAAAGAAAACATTGGAATCTCTCTCTCTCTCTCTCTCTCTCTCTCTCTCTCTCTCTCTCTCTCTCTCTCTCTCTCTCTCTCTCTCTTAGCAATTTTACAGGTGTAAGATGTTTTTTTTATACTTTTCATTGATATTAATTGTTTTTAATGTATTTCATAAGTTATCTATGTTTTTTAATGCATTTTTCCATGACCTGAACTTTAATTTTCTTCTCCATAGTGTATGTTCCGTTGTTATGTCATACCTTTTACCATTTTCTTCTTTTAATGCAGTTGATGAATAATTGGGCTTTAATACATTTCATAGTTAAGTGTTTTTTAATGGATTTTACAGAGTTTTTTTTATGTAAGGAGAGAGTTCAGCTGAGGACAAGTTAAATTAGGTTGAAAAAAGGTCTACTGATGTGCCAGTCCCTAAAAAAAAGAGTTAAGTAGGAGATTTAAGGTTTTTTTCTCTTTTCTTTTTCTTTTTTAAGGCATTTTTTCAGTTGAAGGAGGTTTTTTTTTCATTTTATCATTTTAATGCCTCTTCAAAGTGTCCTTCCTTTTCAGAAAGCATGTAATATTGAAGTTTTTTTCTCTTTCTTTTCTTTTTAGTGCATTTTTCAGTTGAAGGACGTTTTTTTTTTTCTTTCATTTCATCATTTTTAACATGTCTTCAATGTGTCCTTCCTCTTCAGAATGCAATAATAACCCCAATCTTTTCACTTTTTCTCACCGGATAGTCGTAATTTATCTCGCTACTTTGCAATA
>CM035219.1:10670073-10690109 GCA_020233015.1 Callinectes sapidus
TACTACTACTACTACTACTACTACTACTACTACTACTACTACTACTACTACTATCATTATTATTGTCATTATTACTACTGTAGCGTCTTTAAATTGGTTAGGCAATCTTGAGCTCCCGTTTTCTGTGTTAAAGTCTCCAGTCAAATGAGCGAGTTTCCCCTTCCCTTGCTCTTAAATGAAGTTATGCCTCTCCGTTCTCTCTCTCTCTCTCTCTCTCTCTCTCTCTCTCTCTCTCTCTCTCTCTCTCTCTCTCTCTCTCTCTCTCTCTCTCTCTCTCTCTCTCGTGTCTTTATCTCCATCTCTATTGACAGATAAAAGATAACAAAAAGGTAACATAAATAAAACAGTCACGTATTTATCTTAACATTTCATCACACACACACACACACACACACACACACACACACACACACACACACACACACACACAAGGTTAATTCGTAGCGTTCTTTTTTTTTGTGTGTGTGCGTGTGTGTGTGCGTGTGTGCGTTTCCAATATCAAACACAGGTGATGGTGATTAGATATATTTACTGTGTGGGCCGTTTTGTTTCGTAATTTGTTGGTTGTTGCATCGTGTTGGGTTTCAGCAGGCAGGAATGAGTTGGTGGTGGCGGTACGTACAATGTGTGTGTGTGTGGGGGTGGGGGGGGTGTTAGGGGGGAAATTAAAGTATTAATAGACAGATGGACATTGTTGATTCATTATATAAACTGTGTGGCTCTTTTGTTCCCTCACATTATTATTTTGTTTTTTGTTTTTGTTTTGTTTTATTGTTCGTGGTGAAATCAGTGGCAGGTTGGGGTACTGTTGGTGATAATGATGGTCGTAATGATGAAAAATGTTGTAGATTTTCATATACACTATTTCAATCTTTCCCATTAGTTTTCCTTCATTTTTCTTAATCTCATATCTGTTTCTTTCCATCTCAATTTTCTTTCTTTTATTGTTTATTTGTGTGTATATTGTCTCCCTGGTAATGATTCTCAATTGTTTTTCCTCTTTCTGTGTCTTTCTCCCCCTTATCCTCCTTTTCTTTCCTCTCCTCCCTGTCCTCTTCTCCCTCCCTGTCTCTTCTTCTCCCTCCCTCCCTCCCTTATCCTCCTTTCCTTTCCTCTCCTCCCTGTCTCCTCTTCTCCCTCCCTTCTTTTCTCCTCTTCTCCCTCCCTTCCTCCCTTATCCCCCTTTCCTTTCCTCTCCTCCTTGTCTCCTCTTTTCCCTCCCTTCTTTTTTCCTCTTCTCCCTCCCTCCCTCCCTCCCTCCCTTATCCTCCTTTCCTTTCCTCTCCTCCCTGTCTCCTCTTCTCCCTCCCTTCCTTCCTCTTGTAATATTGGGACAGTGGGATGTATCGGTTTAGGATACGAAAGTCCTGTTGTTTGAGATATTGCCTGAAGGAGAGAAGAGAAAGGAGAAGGAGGAAGGAAGGAAGGGAGGAATGAAGGGAGGAAGGAAGGAAGGAAAGCATAGAGTAAAAGGAATTGAATTTTGATACTTGTTGGCTTCATATTTCGGGTACTGTAACGATCCGCTCTCTCTCTCTCTCTCTCTCTCTCTCTCTCTCTCTCTCTCTCTCTCTCTCTCTCTCTCTCTCTCTCTCTCTCTCTCTCTCTCTCTCTGGGGTGGCATTTCAACCTTTCCCACCTTCCTCCCCCCTCTCCTATCTCACTTCCCCTCCGTCAGGCTGCGTCATTGGTGATGTTATCTTGCTCTCCGTGACACCTGCCTCCCCAGCCTTCCTCCTCTCCCCTTCCTCCTCTCCCTGCCTTGCCTTTCCCCTCCTCACCATCCCTCCTCCTTCCTTCCCCTCACCGGCTCACTTTCCTCCTTTTCCTTCCTCATTTTCCTCCCTCCCTTTCCCTCCATCTCCTCCCCTTTCCCTCCACTCCTCTCTCCAACTTTCCCTCATTCGCCTCCTTTCCTTCTCTCCTCCTTCCTCTTCCTCTCCCACTTGCCTGTGTTTTATTGTCTGTCATCATGATGCCTTCGCACTTACTTACTTTATTATTATTATTATTATTATTATTATATATATATATATATATATATATATATATATATATATATATATATATATATATATATATATATATATATATGCATGTATGTATATGATAAATAAACAGTAGGCATATGCAAGACGATCTCGCATGTAAAGGTTGAGGGAGGTAAAGTGTAGAAATAATGTTTGAAAGTATAGGGGGAAGGAAAGGGAGGGAAGGAGAGGGAAGGAGGAGGTGAAGGGTTTATATCAGTTGACTCAGACCTCTCGAGATGAAGGGAGGGGAAAGAGAGGGTGGGGGCGAAAATAAGTAGGGAAGAAGAGGAGAGAAAGAGGAAATAGAAAGAGGCATGGAGAAAATCTTTTAAAATGAAGTCACTTGACCGTGTAAGTCGAAAATGGTTGCCCACAAATGCTGTCTGTAGCTCCCGAGGCGAGACTGGTGGAGGGAGCTTGTGTCCAGCGCGGCGCGGCGCGGCTCTGCATCTCATGGAAGGCGGTGATTCATGGTTGTGAGATCACGTGTGTGTGTGTGTGTGTGTGTGTGTGTGTGTGTGAGTGTGAGTGTGTAGGTGAAGACCTTGGGAGGACTGGGGGACGGCGGTCCTGATGACAAGTGCAAACAGGGCCCAGGGGTGGGAGGGCGGTAACCCTTAAGAGGCCTGCGTCTGCGTGGCCAGCGAAGCGCCTTATAAAGGTGTGGTGGTGGGCGAGGTCGCCCGTGAGGTGTGCGTGAGGAGGCTGTGTGTTGCGCCGCCACTAACGTCGCCGTCCGCAGGGAGTCGCCGCCGCCGCCGCCGCCAGTACCTGCCGCCCTCGCCGCAGCTGCTGCCGCCGTCACGACACCTTTGCTGCCGCAAGCCCCGACCATTGCCCCGCCCCGCCCTGCCCCGCCCCGTTCCGCCATCCCGGAGAGTGCCCACCGCCCGCTGGATGAGCGGCGGCCCCCGCGCGGCGCGGCCCCGCGGGGACTGACGCAGCGCGCCGTTGTGAGGCTGTGAGGCGTCGAGGGGCGGCGACCGTGGCGGGTGAGGCAGTGTCAGCCCGCCCATGACCATGCTGGACGGGTCGGGGTCCGGGGCGGGGGCGGGGGCGGGCGCCGGCGTGCAGCGGCGGGGCTCCGCTACGCCCGGCGGTGCCTGCCCGTCCGGCCCTTCGCTCTCACTGCCGGCGGTGGCGCTGGGGATCGAGCTGAACGACCTCGCCAACGCCTTATGACGCCTCGCCTCCTGCGATGCCACCATGCCCGAGGGGCCGGCGCCCGACCTGCCGCCGGGCGTCCGTGCTCGGCGAAGCAATTCAGCACGAGCTTCGCCTCGCCACTCCCCGCGGCACTCTCCCCGTGGCAGCCGCCATGGGTCCCTGCGGCGGGAGGGCGAGGATCCACTTCCTCCGCTGTGCCCCATCCATCTAGAGCCCTCTCAGCGCATATCGCCTCGCTCCTCGCCCCGTGCATCACCCCACGGCAGCCGCCATGGGTCTCTGCGGCGGGGCAGCGAGGAGATAGCCACCATCTCGTTTCCCATCCACCTGGAGCCTTCGCCACGCCCGTCGCCCAGGGGTAGCCGGCACGGGTCGCTGCGGAAGGATGGGGACGAGTCTCCGGGCCCCACCCACCTGGAGCCCCGCGTTGTGGTGGCGCTGCCCGCGCGCGTGCACACACTGCCGCTGCCCCTCGGCGACGGGGACTACATCGCCCTCTCCCCTCTCGGCACGCCCATGCTGACCACTCCTGTCTCTCCCACCACGCCCACGCCCATGATGACGCCCACGCCCGCCACGCCCCTCTCACCCGTGCTTCCGAGGATCATCTCCACCAACTGGGAGTCGCTGGGAGCCTACGACCCCTACAGGTAGTGCCCGCGCCCTCACCCTCGCCCGCGAGCCCGCCGATCCTGATCCCCGCCCGCCCGGCCACCGCCACTCTGGATGTTCAATGTACTGTCACGCACCCCACTACCCCCCTCCCCGCTCGCCGTCCCCACCGTGTTTCCCTCCACGGCTGAGGCTCTGCAGCGTCCCCTCCCCCCACCTGTATGCCACCGAGACGCGGCACACCTGGCCAGCACTCACCTGAAGCAGCGCTGGCCGCCCTCCCCATGTCTGTCCCAACGCCCCTCAGTCGACCGCTACTGGAGTCGATCTGTCGGGTTGTTTTCCTCATTGGTATCAGATCTTCCTGTTTCTCCCTCCCTTGCACTATGTCCTGCCCCACTGTCGCCCCACGCCCTGCCACCGTTGCCATAGGACCAGCTAAGCCCTTACTCACTTTGCTACCACGCCTGTTGAACGTTTCGCTGTTGTTGTTGTCGTCGACGTCATCCTTGTCGTCGTCGTCGTCGTCGTCAGCGTCTTCCTGTCAGCGAGGAGGAAGAGGTCGTCGTAAGTACTTGCTGGATCAAAAGTAAAGTTAACGTGCCCTGTATCGGATCCCTCTCCTCTCCCTTACTCTCACTCACTCTCCCTCACTCCCATCCAGTCCTATCTCCTTATCATTTAAAGACCAGAATTCTCCTCCTCCTCCTCCTCCTCCTCCTCCTCCTCCTCCTCCTACTCCTTCTCCTTCTCCTTCTCCTTCTCCTCCTCCTCCTCCTCCACTCGTTGGTTGGCCTGCTCGTGTTCCCTCGACCGCACGGTGCCGCCTTGCATGTGCCACAGGTGGTCTCTGTAGCCCAGGTGTGTTGATTGCCTTGCAGGTGCCCAGTGACCACTGCCCAGGTGACTCGTTGTTTGGTGTTCATTCCTATGTGTTTTGATTCTCCTTCTCTGGACTGCCGTAGATATTATTAGCTTCGACGTTCTCATTATTATTATTATTATTATTATTATTATTATTATTATTATTATTATTGTTATTATTATTATTATGTATTATTATTTTTATGTTATTGTTACATTCCACGAGCACTATTATATGTAAGTATTGCTAATTATTATAAGTGAACTTTCGTAATGGTACTATTCGTCTGTGTGTGTGTGTGTGTGTGTGTGTGTGTGTGTGTGTGTGTGTGTCAGCAGTGTTGGTACGCCTGTAACAGAGTACCCGGATACTCTTATCTCTCTCTCTCTCTCTCTCTCTCTCTCTCTCTCTCTCTCTCTCTCTCTCTCTCTCTCTCTCTCTCTCTCAAAAAGAAAAAAAGTAATATGAGTTGGCGAGGTGAGTTCTTGAATGTATGTCGGTGTGTCAAGGTAATGTAAGGCGATAAGGTACATATTTATACGTAATAGGTTTATTAATTAGAGAGAGAGAGAGAGAGAGAGAGAGAGAGAGAGAGAGAGAGAGAGAGAGAGAGAGAGAGAGAGAGAGAGAGAGAGAGAGAAACAAAAGGAAAAAAATGAAAAACGGAGAGAGAAAGTAGGGAGGTTACATTCATTACACAGCATAGTCAGGTTGTACATATCATAGCGCACGGCGATAAGATTACTGAGGTGGAAGAAGGCGGTGTTGAGGTGTATCAGCAGTGACAGCGGTAGTCGTAGCGGCGGCTGTCGTGGTGTGAATAAGAACATTGTGTTGTGTGTGAGTGTATGTGTGCGTGCGCGTGTACGTGTTATGTGTGGTGAGGCATATATAGTGGATGGAGAAGGTGGAAGAGGAGAGAGGGAAGGAGGGCGTCCCTCAGCAAGGCCCTCGATCCACGTCTTCAGAGGATGTGGTAGACAGATCTGCAGCGCCAGGACTCCGCTCCAGCAGCAGACTCTTGCTCCGCCACCCTCCTGCTGACAGCGGCTCCCCGGCGGACACCTGTGTCTCGGTGAAGGTCCGAGTCCGAAGATCCAGTGTGCGTGGCCCGAGGTGGCTGACGAACCGCCGCTCACGCAGTGTCAAAACCAGGACCAGGCAGGCCAGGCTGTCCAGGACATTCTCCACTCACGAATCCTTTGCCACACAAAGGCTCAGTCTTCAGCTGGAACCGACAGACTGGCCACTCGCGCCACGCATTGTGTCTGTAAGCAGCACAAGTTCCTGGGAGTCTGACAACAGTTACCAGCTCCCCGCCACTGCTAATAGCTCTGATCGCCCCAAGCTCGCTGCCGCACAGAAGACACTCACCAGGCATGGTAGGGGAAGAGCGTACAAGACCTCTGCTGCTTCTGTGAAAAGTTTAGTGGTAGATGAAGCAAAGGCCTCCACCAGGTATGAGAGGTCTGTGGTGGAGGGCGTGGTGGCCGGGGAAGCGGCGCCTGAACATCCCCGGCTGGTGCGCTACATCGCCCAACCTGCCAAGCTCAGCCCCGCCCGAAAGCCTTCCATCAGGCTCGACCCCCTCAAGGATGGAGGACATGCTCAAGGAATCAGACTGGACGCCGAAGGTAAGGGATCCCCGTCCATGGTTCGCCGCATTCGGGCAAGTCTCCGCTGGAAAAAGCCTCGACAGGGCGAGGAGAGCCCGGGATTGCGGCGCGGAGCTGTCCGGCGCTCGGCCACTACTGTCACTGACCACACAAGAACCAAGCTTTTATTTATGCCCAGGGACGACGCTCGCCAGGCACCGATCCAGCAAGAGGCCGTGGAGGGTGTGCAGGGCCAGGAGCAGACTCACCACCACGAGCAGGACCAGCACAGGTAGTGGTCTGACTCCCTTGTTGATGACTGGTAGGACCCTGATTATCATGCCGCGATGTGTGTGTGTGTGTGGGTGTGTGTGGGTGTGTGTTTGTATCTGTGTGGGTGGGTGGGTAGGTGGGTGTGTGGGGGTGGTTGTGCGTGCGTGCTTGCGTATGTGGAGCTATCGTTTCGCCGCGCTTAACGTCACAGACCAACAACGCACACGTCTAGCCCGCTGCTGCCCGCTGGGGGAACACTGGTGAGCCGGAAATCCTCACCACCACCACCACCACCACCACCACTACCACCATCACCATGAAAACTTATCACACTCGGTTCAAACCAATTAATGACATACATCCTCGCGCGCAGATGCGATGCCAAGGGCCACACACACACACGCACACGCACACACGCACACACACACACACACACACACACACACACACACACACACACACACACACACACACACACACACATCAAACTTTATAAAAAGGTAAATCAAACATGTTTATATTTCACAGTAATAAACAAATATTTATTCCCACCTGCATCACACACACACAGTATCACAATCGTCACACTATGAAAAAGTACCTCGTGTGTCGTCACAGAATAATGAACCGCGATAGGAGTGTTGAGAAAGAAGCGTAGAGGGTAGCCACACTGATAGGCTGGCCCAAGCGTGCCGTGGGTGCACACTTATCTCCGCCTCAGTTTGTGTGGTGGCGTGACTGTGGCTACTCCGTGCTCCCTCCCTCACCCTTGTGCCTCTCCCTCCTCATCTCCAGTATCTTAAGTGCAGCCTTTCAGCCTTTCTGACCTTTTAATCATTCTCGAATCTGTGTTCTCTCGGAAAACCCATCCGCTGCACCGCCGTCCACAGCACTGCCTCCTCGCCGCCCCGGATTCTTGTGTTTACTTTGTGCCTCTCTTGGGAATCTCGGGCGAGGGTTCACTGGACACGCCCACGTTTGTTTAATCTCCTGGAAGTGGTGTGGTTCATAGCTCTCCCCGCCGAGCCTCCTGAGAGAGAACTAGACAGGCGGGGTGTGTTAATGCAAAATCAGCCCACCTGCGTACCTGTTGATCGGACAGGTGAGACAAGCGGAGGCAGAGGTGAGGCGGCAAGCAAGCAGGAACTCCCTCATCTCCCAGGTGCGTGGCAAGCCAGTGGAGATGGAAGAGGCAGATAAGAAGGAATACTGTCCAATCCATTGCCATCAAGATAAAGCGGAACTCTTGTAGAAAAGGCGGGTTCAGATTCGCGCACAGGAAAGATTTCTCTCTCCTTTCGCGCATCGCCTCACGTGGAGCGACTGAACCGAAGGGACCTTGAGATAAACCTTCACCAACGCTCGCATCGACTTAGCATATCGTTTATCGCTGATGCAACCTGGAGAAATATATCATTCCTCCTTGACGAAGAAGAAACACGGCAGGGAATTCCAACAACACACACTGCTGACGTCGCCCACGAGAGGAGTGTGAGGGAGGAAGGAACGGAGCGAGGCGAGGCGAGGCGAGGGGAGTCTCCAGGAAGCCCAAGCAGTGTTGACAGAGGCAGCTAGAATTGTTTACACATCCCACGCTGACCTTGATAGTGAGCCGTTCACCGCCGCTATAAATCTGATTGCTGAGTGCCGCTCTTTCTTCTCCCGTGTGGTGAGGCAACAATACCTGTCCACCGCCCCTGACGCCTCTACCCATACTCACTCACCTGCGCTCCTTACCTGCGCCACGCTACAGGATTAAGGAAACCGTGATAAAGTAGAGAAAATGTGATGGTACAAGTCAACCTGTCCACTTACCTGTATCCCTTACACCTGTATTCACACCTGTGCCAGTTCTCTCCTGAACTATTTGGAAGATTAAGGAGTCAGGTGTTTAAGAAAGGGAGGAAAGTGCAATGTAGCAACGATCAAGTGTTCCTGTCCACGCGTCTTCTCCCGTATACCTGCACCGACACCTGTTCCCCTCCTTACCCGACATACCTTGAAAATTTAACGTAAAATCAGGTAATCAATAAATGAGAGGAAAAAAGAGGACTTGAAGTAGCTGGAAGGGTATTATCAGTAAACAAAAGAGCATCAAGTGTATAATTTAGCTGGACCTCATAAACACCAAGTGCGGGGAGAGAATTAACGAGGCTCACATTTTATAGTGCTACTAACTCCCGAACTCCTCGTTAAACACCGTAACTCTGCCGCGCAAAGGCGAGACGCTTGTAATGCCGAGGCGGGGCGGAACGCAGGAAGAAAGGAAGCAAAAAACAAACATGATGCGAAAAAGAAAATTGGTATAGAAAAAAAAAACAGTAGCTACTCGTGACGTGTGAGTTTCACCTGCGATTCCTGAGTGTAATTAACCGTGGCTAATGCGTAATGGAAGCAAGGACTCACCTGAACAGTGTCCTGATAACTCCCTAATTAAGGCTCCCGGCTACCTGTGCTCACCTGTGGCAGTAATTAGACTTACCTGATTGTGCATCATCCACCTGGCAGCATTTTTTGGGTACGAGGCACAAGTTGACCGCCTAGTACTCACTGGAGAAGCCACTGCAGGGATTGACTCTGAAAGACGAGGAATGCAATTGAAATTATCACAGAAACTCAAGAATAAAATCGAGAGAAACAAGAAATGATAAGAAGAATAGGAATTTAATTATGGCTGATTGGATGCAAGATAACGTGGTGAAGATCGAAACCGTGTCGAGGGGAAACGCAGGATTAAAATAATTGAAGAACTCGACTTGGGAATGTGACAAAATAAGAGAACAGAAGCAGAGTGAGAGAGAGAGAGAACAGAGGCAGGTGCGAAACCACAAAAGTCAAATACTTGTCACTGGAAAATATTAAAAGACATGGCGCGTTAGAGAACAATGGGACAAAATGAGAATCTTGAATGAAGGTGAGGAGATAAAAGGAAGAGGGACATAAATCTTGCCGCAACAAAAGGAAGTGAAGAAGATTAGAGACAGGATAAACCAGACGGAAGAAGGCGTGAAAACATAATGCGTTAAAGAAGGAGAGAAGAAGGAAAATAAGATAAAGACAAGTGAAAATAAACAAATATAAGTAGAAAAAGGAAAAGAATAATAACAAAATCCCAGACAATTCATAAAGAAAAGGGAAAAAACAGAATACAAAGACAAACTGAATGAATAAAGAAAAAGATAAAGGAGGAGAGGGGTATAAAGAAATAGTAAACATTGAAGAGACATGATAATACAAAAAATAAACTGAATAAATGAGGAGAAAGAGGAGAAAATAAAGGAGAAGGGTATGAGGGAGAAAAATGAACATTGAAAAAAAATTCAAAGACAAACTAAATGAATAAAGAGAAAAAGGAGAAAATAAAACAGAAGGGTATGAGGGAAAAATGAACATTGAAAAAAACAAAAACAAAAAATACAAAGACAAACTAAATAAATAAACCAAGAAAAAAAGACGAATAATAAAATAGAAGAAGGGAATGGGTCCACTGCTATTACCTGAATCCTGCTGGCCATGCGTCCGCTATTCTGGTCCAAGGAAGTGGGTCGCTGCATGGGTTCCTGCTGCTTCTTTGCCTGTTATCCCTTCACCAGGTAACTCATCGCCCTCTCTTCGCCAGACACTATGTAACCTCCTTCCACTGTTAAAGAATCGCGTTTTTTTCCTGTTTTTTTTTTTTTTTGTGTGTGTGTGTGCGTGTGGGTGTTCCTTTTTCAGTACACATTCGTTTTTATTTATTTATTTACTTATTTATTTATATGTGTGTGTGTGCCTCGGCGTCATTTTATCTCAATTTAAAGTTTTTATATTGTTTCGTCTTTTTTTGGAGGGGGGGGAGGGATGGGTTTGGTGTGGAATTATTATTATTATTTTTTTTTTATGGGGAGGAAAATGTTTGTCACTATCCAGAGCAAGACTTTCAATAGTATTTTTTTCATTATTTTTTTTATTTGATTTTTATTTGATTTGATTTTGTTATTGTATTTTGTTTGATCTTGTTCATTTATTTTGTCTATCTATTTATTTATTATCTTTTATTATTCTATGTATTTATTTATTTACCTATTTCATTCTATATATTTATTTTTTATCATATTTCATTTCAGCTTATTTATTGTGCTTATATTTTACTTATTTCATTTTTTTATTCATCTATTTACTTATTTATTTATGTTTGGCGTGTGTATGTAACTAGACCAAACATTAATCTTGTATACAACAAAGACAATCTGTTTTATATTCACTAGTGAGCAGTTCAAGTCTATCAAAACAACAATAATTCCTGAAATGGATAACTGGAGGGGATACATAAACTTACACTTCATGTCAACAAGCAAACCTTCTTTATAGACACTTACAGTTCATTCTTGCACGACAGGACGGGGAAAACATCTCATCCATTCCTAAACGAGCAATATTCGTACACCAAAAATGAACAAACAAAACACAAGAAAAATGAACGAAAAAGGTGATAAACAAAACTCAGAATACATATAAACCTTTTTCCAGGAAGATTTACCGTTCAATTTTGGTGAAAAGTCAAGTTTACTCGCACTGAAACTAAACAAAATAATCGAGTGAAGAAAAGAAAAATACGTAAACTGAATCAACAACCAGAGAGGCAAATTGTGTCTAATCTACCATATAACTCCCCTCTCCACTCGTTGCAATGGTAGTGTAACCCGAACCACCGTAACAGCAAGACCTCGCCCATTTGAGTTTCCTGGAGGCATAAATTTCCATAGCGTCAATGTGCAGTCAATAGCAATGTTAGGGTGGCGGCAACGCGTCTAAAAATACCCTCAATGCCTCCCACCCCGAGTCAATATCCTCGTAAATCACTCCTATTTATGGTTCACCTTTTATTTTTATTCGTGGCATTTTATATTCTCACTAAAGGCTTGTTGGTGTGTGTGTGTGTGGTGGGGAAGGAGGGGGTAAGATTATATTATCCTATTCCTTTCTACTTCTCTCTGTTCTTGGTTGTGTTTGAATGTATTATATTTCGTAACATTTTTTTTTCTCTCGTTTCTTCGTATTGATAAAGGATTGAAGTTATGGTTCTCTTTTTTTCTTTCTTTTTTTTTTTTTTTGTAGTGTTCTCATAATTCTGAATTGAATTGAGATAAGGAATACACATGGCTGAATTTATTATTATTTTTTTATGTGGTGGTGGTGGTGGTGATGTTGGTGGTGAAGGTGTTGTCTTACAGTAGTTACCGCATATTACTGGTCTAAGGATCCTTTTAAAGACGCACAAATTCTCTCTCTCTCTCTCTCTCTCTCTCTCTCTCTCTCTCTCTCTCTCTCTCTCTCTCAACGAGCCGAGTACCTCCTGAATGCGCTGAATCACTCCCACACCACTATACAACACCCACGTCACACCACACCACCTTCCATTCTCCATACCAAGCAACACCCACCGTATATAACACCACATGTGCACTTCACCACTCCCCACACACCATATCACCCTGTACTCATAACCACCACCACCACCACCACCACCACCACCACCACCAGCGCCACCATCTATCATATACTCACCAAATGGACGTCTCACGAATTTCTAACCCCACGACTACCCACCACATTCCTCCCTGCCTGCTTCTGTATTTCCACCTACATATGACCTGAATTCATTGAACAGGGAGGTTTCAACACGCTTCTTCTTACCCTCGTATTCTCAAACACTTCCATATTTCACCACTGTTTGAAATTGATATGAGTTTTTAAAAGGTGTTTTTTAAGGTGTTGTTTTTGGTGTGTGTTTTTAAGGTTGTAGAGGTCGAATAACACGATTTGTACATTATCAACTGGAGAAACGTTGCTGTCTGTTTTGAAAATAGTTCTGGTGAGATAGCAAAGCGTTTCTGAATTCGGGTTTTCCCCCTATTCATTCTGCTAACTGTCTTGGCCATAGTGCACTCGTATATAAATAACCCTTTTTTATTTAACCATTCTTGCCCTTACACAATTAATCCATATAGAAAAAAAACAGAGGAAAAATAACCTTTCACTCATAACCTCAGACCCTCCGGCAACTGTACCAGCAGATAAAGATAAAAACACCACCGGAAACTCGTCACTGGCCCCTTTACTGTTATGTATAGCCGTCACCTGAGTTACCTGTTTCTACCTGGATGATTCCCAGCTCACCTGACGTTAATTGGGGTGCAGGTTAGCTACAGGGGACACGTTTGGTTTTTCGTCAATGTTCGTAGATAATAAGAACGTCAGGTGTGTGTTATCAGGTGAATGGGGACGAGATAAGGAGCTGGTGTGGCTTCTTCGTGTGTATGTGTATGTGTGTGTGTGTGTGTGTATGTGTGTGTGTGGTGTGTGTGTGTGTGTGTGTGTGTGTTTATTTCAAGATGTCAGTAATCTTTTATCGGTTTTTCTTGTTGTTTTGTATTTTGGGTGTAAACGAAACTGTGTGTGTGTGTGTGTGTGTGTGTGTGTGTGTGTGTGTGTGTGTTTATTTCAAGATGTCTGTAATCTTTTATCGGTTTTTCTTGTTGTTTTGTATTTTGGGTGTAAACGAAGCCGTGTGTGTGTGTGTGTGTGTGTGTGTGTGTGTGTGTGTGTGTGTGTGTGTGTGTGTGTGTCTAACATGGCTAACATTACAATGACGATATCAACTTTTTTTTCACTTCCATATGAAACCTCTCCTTTCTTCTTCTGCCTACGTGTAATCTCCCTGTCTCTCCTCTTCCTCTTGTTCCTCCTCCTCCTCCTCCTCCTCCTCCTCCTCCTCCTCCTCCTCCTCCTCCTCCTCCTCCTCCCTCTTCTCCTCCTCCTCTTCCTCCTCCATATCGCCCCCTTTTCAAATAGGCCTGAAAACCACTTCAACATCTCTACAGTTCCCTTCCATCCCACTCTCACCCATTCTCTCCCTCCTTCCCCCTTGACCACTCTCTCTCTCTCTCTCTCTCTCTCTCTCTCTCTCTCTCTCTCTCTCTCTCTCTCTCTCTCTCTCTCTCCCGACAACCTTTTAAATCCATCCCTCGGTTGAAACTCCCTTCGACTACCGGTGCTTTTAAATTTCTCTATCTCCCTCTCTCCGGCAATTGACCGTCGCTCTGGGGCCGTAAGGATGGCGAGGAATGGTCTCTCTCTCCCGACAAACAAAACGGTAAAGTAACGTTGGAGCCGAAATCGAGGTGCCTGCCTGGGCTGAGTGGTGCCGTGGGTCTCCTGGGAACGGCAGACAGCGAGAGGGATGCAGGGAACTGAGCAAAGCAAGGAAAGGCAAGGCAAGGCAAGGCAAGGCAAGGCAAGGCAAGAAAAGAAAAGAAAAGGCAAGGAAAGGAAGGGAAAGGAAAGGAAAGGCAAAGAAAGTCAAGGCAAGGCAAAGAGTGTGCTAGTGTTAAGGTTGGTTCATGGCTTAGGAAGGAAGTAAAAGGGCATGGAGTACGGGTGATGTAGGTGAGGGAAGTGCGTTGTAAGTGGTGGTGGTGGTGTGTGTGTGTGTGTATGTGTGTGAGAGAGAGAGAGAGGGGGGGGTTAGTAAGAGTCTCCGAGCACAGTTACAGAAGGAAGGAAGGCAGTGAATGGAGGGAAGGATGGAGACACACACGCCTCCTGCTTCCTCTCCACGCACGTCTTAGAACAAAAGAAACGGAGCCGTGAGACTCCAGAGAACAATGTTAAAAAGACAAAAAAAGAGCTGACTTTCTCCTTAAACATGTTCGGAAAAATCTAATTCTCTGCTTACGTGATTTTTAGGTGTGTTTGATTCATATTGATAAAAATAATAAAGTGAAACTGAACGGAAAAAAAACGATAAAGATAGAAAAAAAAGCGTCTTTTATTTTAATTACACTCATAAATTAATTTGATCATCTGATTTATTTAACTCTAAGATATTATCATTCACATGCGTATTTATAAACAAAAGAAAATAAATGAAAAATGTTTTGTTCCCTTTTTGAATGAGTTGAAGAGAAGGACCATAGTTTGGATGCATATTTACAAATTAAAGAAACCGAATAGAGACTACGACGGCAAAAGAAGTATATTATATTATATTATTTATATTCATATCTGCTGTTATCTACTTTTATTAGTTGAAAATGTCTCATTTATACACATCAATAAAAAAATAAATCAAGGAAAGTATATCAGGGAAAGACGAAAGATTAGTTTATTCCATATTAGGTTTCTTCCTTTTTCCTTCTTCTCTGTTAATCTTTGCCTTTGTGGCTTTAAATTTCACGCATGGACTTATAAGGAAAACAACCTTCCATCGCCTTTTTAAGTGGAGTAAAATATTCCGTATCTTTAGTGACGCGATGCTTCCTTTTCCATGTTTTCCCTGGCCTTATTTTCCCGTCTTGGTTGCGGCGGGTCAGTGGCCCGGATGGTTTCCTGTCAACTTGAGGCACCACCGCCACCGCCACCACCACCACCACCACCACCACCGCCGCGGTCCTTATCTCACCATCTCGACGCCCCGCTGCAGTCCGGCACGTCCTCCTCGACCTTATTGTTTGTCATCACCGGCAGCATCTCATTCCAAGTTTTTCTCTCAATTGACCTCCACATATATTTGATTATTAGGACATACAAGAACATGGGAAGCTGAAGAAGTCATCAGGCCTGCACATACCTTCCTATTTATATATTGCTTCGACTTTCACAAATTTGTCCAGTCTCCATATAATGTCTCTTATTAACTCAGTATTGTTGTTGTCTCGCTTTAGCTCACACGATAAAGATAAACACGACTGATTGGTATTCTTAATCTATCATGAACCTATTTTATCGGGTTCTCATGGGTGTTTTGCCTATGTATCAGTTTGATGTCCTTGTTATACTTTGACTGAAATTAAGAGAACATTTATCAAAACTTCAAATACTGCGTGATAAAGGTAAACTGCACTAAACCACTTCACAACAGGAGCAACTCACGCAGTTCTTAAATTCACTTACTTTACAACTTATTTGTGCCTTTAATCTCTTACTTCTATTGAGCTACAGTACATATGTCATATTTCCGTCACCTCCAGACTTATTTCAAAGCACCTCACCCCTACTTCACGGCGCAACTTTACACCTAATTTCCACCCTATTATGGCGCACTGTATTTCCGCCACACACCTCCTCGCGAAAGTTTGTTCCTCCACTCACCCTATTTCACCAACTCCCTTAATCTCTCACTTCAATCTTGCTTGCCCCGAATACTTTCAAACACCCAACTTTTTCTCCTAAATTTTAACTTGTCCGTGCTTTTCCCCAAACATCTATACTTGCTCTTACACTTAACTGCCCCGACTGATCTCACTTCCAAAACCTTTAAGTCCACTCTTCACGGCTTTAAACAAACACTTCACTCACTGTCCTTAGTCCTTGTAACACCAGCAGGCTACCTCCCATGAACTCCTACATCTCTTACGTCCCATCAATAGACGCATACACTACCTCGTGTTCACCTCACACACTTCTAGGTGCCTCACCCTTACACCGCCTCCCTCCTGCTGCTTCTCACAAGATTTACTCGGCGCCAGGAACAAAACACAGCTTTGCGTCAAGGAAATGTATGTTCAGGCGATACTTGAGACGCTGCAGCCCACCGCCCCATCACTATTTGGTCTCCCCTCTCTCTACCTCCCCCCTCTCTCTTTCTTTCTCTCTCTCTCTTCATCTCTAACCCACACCACAGTAAGGAAGAAAGATGCGCACCAGGCCAATACTACACGAGCTACTGATGGTGCAGGAGACACGTAGTCCATACTTTTTTTAATCTTACCATTCTCGTTGACAAAGAGTAAAGGTGCTCTGCTCATCGACGCTCCCGGATCAGTAACGCTGGAACACTTTAAAGATACGGGTTTGTCCGATGCACTACAACAACAAGGATGTGGTGTTAGGGAGCTCAGAGTGGCGAGGAGGAGTTCACGTCGGTATGTTCTGCCTTAGTGGTGTAGGGAGTAAATCCACGTAAGGCAAGTAAGACATTTATCTGATCCCTGCCTCAATTCCTTCCTGACCTGTTGAAGGTAGAACAAAGTAACCTCTAAGTGTGCATCTAATTGCATCGTCTATTTGTAGTCAGATCACAGGGTCTCCTCCTTCTCTTACTCCTCCTCTTCATCTGTACCCAACGTCCCTCGTACCCAACTAACTGCCGCTCTACACACCTCGCCCAATCTCCTGTAGCGGTGAGATCCCGGGCATCCTCCTCAGTGTCAGTAATACAGCCTCACGCAACCTGACAGTGACGCGTGCAGAGGACATGCTTACAATTGACGTCAACTTTTATCACCTAACATTAGTTCGCTCAATAATAAACCAGTTCAATATTCCTCCCCTTCAAGTTTGTTATTCCTGGCTCGGCTCTCTTCCTCTACTCTTCTCCCTCCTCTCTCCCCAAGTCCCCACGTCACCCCTCCCGTGCCTTTTACTCTTCCCTTCTTCCCCTTCTCTCTCCTCCCAGGCTTTCCCTCTGCATATCTCCTGCCCCTACCTCCCTCCCTCTCTCCCCAGCCTCCCTATCTCTCCTCTTCCTCTCCCTCTCTCCCTCCGCGCTGCTCTTCGTCATAATCGACCAGTGCCAAGTGTGCTGCTGCGGGCTGGTTGTTGGTGCCACTTTGTGTCATCTCGTGTCACTCAGCGTCATCAGAGTGTCAGTTTAAACGGCGAGGGTGATCTCCGGTGTGGGTGGTGGTGGTGGTGGTGGTGGTGGTGCGGTACTGTCATGATGGTTGCTGTTGCTCCTGTTGCTGATGGTGATGTTAGTGTTGCTGTTGTTCATGACTTGTTGTTTAGGCGGTGTTGATGTTAGTGTGGTTTTGGTGGTAGTGGTGGTTTTGGTGGTGGTGGTAGTGGTAGTGTTGTTGTTGTTGTTGTTGTTGTTGGTGGTGGTGGTGGTGGTAGTGGTGGTGGTAGTGGTAGTTGCGTTGGTGGTGATTCTAACTTTTGTTCTTGGTATTCTTCTTTCTCTTGTTCTTGTCTTTTTTTATTCTTTTCTTTTTATTGTTCTTATTCTTGGCTATTATTTGTTAAATGAGGACGCTTTTTATTATTGCTACTATTGCAGTTATCTTTACCTTGTTGTTGCCATTCACAAATTAATAAATAAATAAATAAATAAATAAGAAACAGAAAACAACAAATATTTAGTTAACAAATTTTGCCCAAGTTTGCATACATCTTTACAAAACCTCATATTATTTTCTTTTTTTCTCTGTTGTTTTCGACAAAGGTGATCTTATTTGCTAAAGTTTAAAATGTCAATTAGCTAGTCAGTTAATGAGTTTTGCTGTGCTAGCGATAATTATGGGAAAGGTGGTGATGATGGTGATGGTGGTGGTGGTAATGGTAAAGGATCAGTTTTTGTAGTGGTGTTGATATGGAGGGGTACAGATAGTGATTATAGTTTGAAAATAGTAATGAGAATGGAGATGAAGTGAATATATTGATGGTGATTATATAGGGTAGTGAAGATTATGATAGTGTGACGTTAATGCTAGATGAGAAAGAACTAGTGATGGTGTGGAGGTATTTCTGTTGTTGTTAATGGGAGACGGTGAACCAAATGGCGATGGTGGATGGATATGTTGTAGTAAGTAGTCTAGTATAAAGGAGGTGTAGAGGTGAGGATAAATACAATAGTTTTGACTTTAAACGTAATATGAGTGACGAAAACAATATGAGAGCATAAAGAGTGTTGTCGTAAGTATAGTAGACAGTTTCAGATAATTATATGGGATAGCAGAAAATATACACATATATCTAAGTAAGAAAACAGCTAACTGCATTGATAACTGCATGCTACTATCAACAAAAAAAAATAAAAAAAAATAAAAAAAATAAGGAGTGTAAATAAAAAAAAAAAAACAAGAAAATAAATGAATGTGGGTGGCCGGAAAGACAAGGAGGAGGAGAAGAAGTAAGAAAAAGAAGAGAAGTGGAGAAGGGAATAAGAAGAGGATGTTCTCAAATATCCGATGAGTGTCTATAGGCAGGCTAGTATGACACGAGCTGAGGGTGTAAGTCAGCTTGACAGGCGCCTCGCTAATGACGTGTACCTGCCACGCGCTGCAGCCGCCGAGGTGACGCTGCCGTGAGCCGCGGTGTCGAATTATAGCGGTGTGGTTCTCGTCTTTCCCCAGCAGCGACACGAGGAGGCGAGAACGGAAGAGGGAGAGGAGTAAGGGAGGGTCTAGGTTATGGGATAAAGATACACGCCAGATGACTATTGATGGAGCTGGCGGGACAGTTCTGGTGACATGTAATGTTTGGAGTTTGTTTCACTTCCTGAGGCTGAGAGCTGGGCCGTGTTCCTGTCGAGGTGCAAAATATCGCCCCACTCAGATAAGCCGCCTCTATGACCTGTGATTGTACGGATGGAGATACATTATTGTTTCCGCGCGGTGGCTAATGTCCAGGTGCAGGATTTTTTACACATCCTTCTTGGACGTAAAGATCAAAGCAACAAACGTCTCCGGGCTGTGACAGTGGCGCGCCGGGACGACCCTCGAGCACGCAGCCTGATAAACAAAACAGTCAGCGGTGGCGGCGAACAAGCGTGCGGCCCCACACTGTCTGGCCCTGGCCCTACCTTGCCCTGACTCACTTGCGGCGGAGTAAAGAAAGCGGCTTCAAACTTGCATGCACTCATCACGAAGGAGGTGAAGAGCTGAAAGGAAGAAAGTTTCGCACGTTCACGGCGCCAATGTTCGCAGTTCAACTCCTCACTGGCAGTAGTAATTTGAGATTAATAATTCAAACATCAATATCCCGTCGCTTCGTACGTTGGCGAGAATTGGACGTGTATCAAGTGGCTTACTTACAAGACACTTATGAGACGCGTGTCGGGCTGAGAACGTGTCGGTGCCAATTACGACCCGGGCAGGACGCGAAACCTTAATTTAGCGCCGACCAACACCCCGCTTTTTACTTCCTCGTTGCTGCCGTGGTGGTGGAGGAGGAGGAGAGGAGGAGGAGGAGGAGGAGGAGGAGGAGGAAAAAGAAGAGTAGGAGAAAAAAAAAACAGAGGCACAGTACTTCCTAAAACACACACACACACACACACACACACACACACACACACATTTCCACACAGTCAAACCTTTATACTTCATCTCAGAATTACTACTATCGAGTGACACTTCCTGTGAAAACCTTTGTGTTGTGCCTTCCCTCGCACCTCAGCCAGCCTTGCACCTTCACGCGGGCCTTGGAATACTTGCCTCTACCACTCGTTGGGCAGAGCAGCGGCGGTGGCGGCGGCGGCAATGCACAACGTGGCCTTAGAGACGAGAACTAACGAGAGAGACAGCAAGGCGACCGTCCCTGACTTAGCCCGTCTGTGTGTGTGTGTGTGTGTGTGTGTGTGTCTGGTGCTGGCTCTTAGATAATGCACGAGTAGACTGCCTGGCTGGTTTTCTGATGGCCTGCGGCTGTTATTCATCTGTGTGTGTGTGTGTGTGTGTGTGTGTGTGTGTGTGTGTGTGTGTGTGTGTGTGTGTGTGTGTGTGTGTTTGT
>CM035219.1:10835918-10838418 GCA_020233015.1 Callinectes sapidus
ATAAAAAAATAAAATAATAAAGCAGTATGCTACACTAGTGTATATGTGTGTGGGAGGAGGAGGAGGAGGAGGAGGAGGAGGAGGAGGAGGAGGAGGAGGAGGAGGAGGAGGAGGAGGAGGAGGAGGAGGAGGAGGATAAGCGGTTTATAATATTTAGATGCGTAGTTAGGCTGGAAAATTTAAAGCAAATAAGATATATTGAGCTTCTAATACTCAAATAAAACAAAACTTATTTCTTATGTTAAATTATTAAAATTTCAATGGTTTTTCTTTATTGTTTTAGCTTTGCAGCATAAAAGTAACCAAATTTAGAAAGATGTTGATGTTTTATGACATTATTGAATTATTTATTAAAATTATTAAAAGGTATTACTTTTCTTTTTTTAAATAAAGGTTTCTGGACTTTAAGAGTAATGCTTATGTAAATAACAATATTCTTCACATTCATTCATGGACTCAGATACCTTCTATATTTTTGTTTTTATTATTCAAGATAAAAACTATTTAAAAATGCAGATTTGAGAAATGAGAATGAAAATAGAAAGTTATGAAATTATTTGAAATTGATAGCTGCAATATTATTTTTCTTGCGTTCCATTTCTGTGTTCTTAACCACCATTAATAAACACATCAAAAAGTCTGTCGGTGGAAATTACAGCAGGTTATTAAGTATTTCATTTGGGAAAAGTACGATTGCACTGTTATTCTATACGATGTAATCACTCGTGTGCTCTTCCATTTCTCATATCATATCCCAAAAATGGGGCAGTTTTTGTTAATTTCCCAGACATTCATCACCACTTCCCTGATTCCTGAATGCCTCCACTCTATTATTATTCTGCTTCCTCTCCACTTTCCCTTCCTAGACTATTCATGGTTCTCTCTCTCTCTCTCTCTCTCTCTCTCTCTCTCTCTCTCTCTCTCTCTCTCTCTCTCTCTCTCTCTCTCTCTTCACTTCTGCATTTTTATTTTTTACAAGGCCATTTTTTGAAGTTCTTTTACTAATGCATGTCTTACAATTTTTCACAGTGTTGATTTACATCCTAATGCACACTGTGCCTCTTGTTTCGCTTCAGTCAAGCATTTCTCTCAAAAGTTTGCTAATGGTGGCTTGTCTCACAGGTGCATTATGTAAAAGAAGGAGCCGGAGCATGGATGACGAGAGAAGAAACAGGAAGCCAGCACAGAAAGATGGAGAGTGAAGGAAAACACTGAAGAAGGGAAAATACAAATATAAATGAAATAGCGCTAGAAATACACACACACACACACACACACACACACACACACACACACACACACACACACAAGAACAGATGACAAAGGATAAAAGAGAAAACATGGAAAAATAATGACGTAAAAGGATAGAGTTTTGACAAAATAAAAACATATGTAAAAGGAAGAATGTTAGGAAGAGGAAGAAAGAAAAAAAAAGCACTGTAAAAGAAGAGGAAATAAAGGACTAAAGAAAGGGAGGGATAAGGTTTGTTAGGGATACATGAGAAGAGGAAAGAAGGATCGAGGAACAGTAGGAAGAAGGGAAGTGGCCGCAGGGAAGAACGTGCTGCGCCTTAAAACCACCAATAGAACCAACTGTTGCCTTCGTTTCTTAAAGCTACTTAAGATAGAAACACGACCTTCCTCTTCCCCTTTAGACACACACACACACACACACACACACACAGTCATCTTTGCCATCAGTGCTACTACCACCAGGACCAAAAATACGTATAAATGTTCATGAATAATCAATGGAAAACAAATGAAGAGGGGGGAAATCGAGGCACACAGAAGTCACCGCAGCCTAAGTGTTTTTATTGGTGTGGGAGTGTTCAGGTGTGATGGGGAAGTTCCAGGAAGTGAGTAAGGGACACCTGGGCCCCCTCACACCTGGTGGAGCGCGGGGACACACAGGTAAGTTGAGGGAAGAGGGGAGGGGCTAACTCGGGTGACATTTTTACGTGAAATATTCAGTGTCGCGCGTACGTGGAGGACTGCACGACATTCGTACATACACCTACAGAGGGAGGTACACGTTCACATACACGCACGCACGCACATAGTGACACGCACACAAGCGCACAAGAAAAGGGTATCGGATAACACACACACACACATACACACACACACACACACACACACACACACACACACACACACACACACACACATTTACACTGTACCGAGAATGTGTATGGAAGTTTCAGTGTGTGTGTGTGTGTGTGTGTGTGTGTGTGTGTGTTAAGGTATGTATGTGTCTATGTGCGTCCGTCAACAATACACCACATATAAAAAGACACATCCTTACGCTACACATACGTACATCGTGAGGTGGTGATGTTAAACAGAGGATGTGACCTGAAGGAAACACTGGAAATGGATACAAACAGTGACAACATCCACGTCCTGTAATCCCTCATGGAAAGGAAACACCTGCAATTCTACACCCGTTGTTAGTAATCCATACCCAACTATTGACTTGATTGTTGCATACAGAATT
>CM035219.1:10843418-10850966 GCA_020233015.1 Callinectes sapidus
CCTTCTTCTCTTCCTCCTGCTTTCCACCAGCGCTGTATCCCTGGTAGTCTCAGATCTTGGGGAGGTCGTCAACTCTCTCTCTCCATTCCTCTTTCCCTCCTTCCTCTAAATTTCTCTCTCGTTCCTTCCTCTTCCCTATAGCTCCCTCTTTCTCCCGTTATGGTTTCAGACACCCCAAGGTCCTCCGCTCACACCCCTGAGATCCTACAGCCGCAGCCACGCCCCCACACGCCTCGCCGCTGCCGCCACCCATATCTTACACCCCCAGCACCCCGGCAGACGCGTGGTTGCTGAGGCCAAGCTCTTGTATACTTTAAAAAGGACCAAAATGTTGCTTCTTAATTCGTCCCTTCGGCCCAAAAGTCAAAGAGGAAAAAGCCCCATGAAAAGGTTAATATTTTCAAGCGTTATTGCTTAAATTCGCCTTTGGTTTAGTTGGTGGGAGGTTTTCAGGGATATTGGTTCAGTGGCTCCTTGGTTCCTTGGCTCCCTGGTTCCCTGCCAAGACGTGAGCCTCGAAATATCTCAGAGCAGATTTTATTTTTCACTTCGTGGGTTCCCATTTCTTCTGGGAACTCCGGGGTCGATATTTTTTCCCTCTCCTTTGTGATGCGATAAGTAAGAAATAATTTGGTGTTGTCGGGAATAAAATTGGCTAGAGTCCGGGTGCAGATTTGGAATTTTTGCCTGGTGATGAGCATTCAGGTTCAGTCAGCAGCCTGCCACCACCTGCTGCCTGCTATTTAATCCCCCATAAGTAAGTCAAGCAGTAAAAAAGAGTATTAAAAAATATGGCGGGGGGATGTTCCACGCTAATAAATCTAATGTCAGAGGGACGCACTGAGCCGACACACCACAAGGTCCTAAAAATATAAATAGAAATGTCCTTAACTCCATATTATCACTACCACCGTCACCATTACCACTACTACCACCACTACTACCACCACAACTACTACTGGTGCTGCTACTACTACTACTACTACTACTACTACTACTACTACTACTACTACTACCACCACCACCACCACCACCACCACTGCTACTACTACTACTACTACTGCTACTACTACTACTACTACTACTACTACTACTACTACTACTACTACTACTACTACTACTATTACTACTACTAAAGACATTATAATAAAAAAAATCCAGATAAAGGAGAGCGTCGGTTCCGGGTAATGTTATCTTGCGCCATACACCACCAAAGGATCATCCACTGAGACTAACACGACGACCGAGGAGCAAATTAGCACAAGGAGGAGGAGGAGGAGGAGGAAGAGGAGGAGGAGGAGGAGGAGGAGGAGGAGGAGGAGGAATTACCGTCTCTTACACCGTTTAGCGTCACGATTCAGCATTCATCACAGGTAATTAAGTATTGGTAATGAGACAGCCTAATTACCTGAGCAATTTTTGAAGATATTTACGGCCTTGCACTTCATGGTGATCCTCCTCTTCCTCTTCCTCCTCCTACCCCTCCTTCCCTTCCTCTTCATTTTCCTCCGCACAAACCTCACACCTCCCATCCGCCTATTAGCAACGCCACTCATTATTTTGTCTCCCACACAAGCACACGCACTTCCTCAGATCCCGGTCTCAGTCTTCCCTGTACTCCACACTCCCTCTCTCCAAGAATTCCAAGCGTTATCTGTTTCTTCATCTTGGATAATCATCGTTTTTCTCCATAAATTTCACTCACTCACAAAGCAACTCTCCCCTCGTCCTCCGTAACCCCTCTCACCTCCCTCCAAAACTTCGCTTCGAGACAACACATTACATTATCATCTTTTGCAAGGCGGGGCAGGAGCAGCGGCGGACTGTATTATGCAAATGTGAAATATTGCCGGGCGGAAAATTGTATTTAGATGTTTGATTTCATTATTTGGATTCATTTCGGATGCAGACCGGAGATAAAGTACGTGTGTATTAGAGCAGTGAGTACAGGAGATTAGGGAAGGCAGACAGGAAGAGAGAAACGGGAAATCAAAGTGAGAGGAAACTACGTAAAAAGTGCACCAATATTGTACATGATTGTGTATTGTGTGGACTGAGCAGTCATGTCTCTTGGCTACTCATGCTCCTACCATCTCTCCCAGATCATATAATAAAGAAGTCATTGTTTTACTTTATTTTTTCATCTAATGCTATCTCTCTGACAATTTTCAGGTTGCCATTTTGCCTTCATTTATCATTCCTTGTCTCAGCACCATGTGCGTGTTACTTTGCATAACTGTAAAGAGATGAAACTTTCCTTATCCAATTCAATTCAGTCTAAGTTTATAAAAGTATGACTGTCAGTTACGCAGGCAGCCATCTGTTACACTTCACTAACAATGCATCGAGCTGGCGATGACACGCTCCTGCATTTTCCTTTACTGTCTAAAGAGAATATTCTTCAAAATTCCTTGGAAAAAGTTATAGGATTTTGTTTAATTTTACACTGAACATGTGTCTTTTTTTGGCTCTCCTTTAACAGATTGATTTCTGTCATTATAAAAGATTAGTTAATGATGAAGACTGCACTCTTTACGTTCCAATTTTCTGTCTTGCAGACTTTCTCCATCTATTTTTTTCTTCACCAGTGCCGCTCAGCCACTAGCTTCACCTGAGACGAGCATTGATCGATAACACATGTAACAACATCCTGTCATACCTGCCCGTTACCGGACTGGCTGGGACATCAAGATTAAGGCTTTGCTCTCACCCTCACCAACACAACGATATACAATCGCTACTTGCACGTCCTCCATTAAATATTAAAGAGCAATCATTCCTTGCACCTGCACTTGCTGTTGACATCCGTTGTGTCTCCTCTTCTTTTAGCAAAACAGTTTTTTTCTTTTCTTTTCTTTTAGTTTGTCAACTGTAACCTTCAAATAATCATAAGAAAAATACTTAGTGTCTAAATGTTTAAAAGTATACTTATAATAGCATTATAATTAATATTTCTATTGAAATATAATGCTAACAATGCATTAGTAATTATGAATATACTAATGAGATTGACGTACCTTATCCCAAAATATATTCATATTGCTTGGAAATTATATTTGTTTCAAGTGCTATATTAATTAAATATTTGGCACTAAAATCAATGTCACAATAAAGTAAATTTAGCAGTGTTTTTTACTCACGCCTTAAAATAAAAACAAGATCACGTAAAAACATTTCTACATTGTTTTTCAGATTCGAGAAATAACAGTGAACAAATAAAAATGTAAGCAACATCAATAAATAAGAGTGTCGTCAAGCGCACCCAGCAGCTTCCCCTCCTCCCCAGCAAAGAGCGGACAGTCAATGTACCATCCTCGCTCTGCCTCGTCTCGCTTGCTGCAGATGCCGTTCAAGTTGTAGCAGCAGCTGTTGTTCCCTCAACTTTCACTGCTCAAACATCCCTGGGACGTCATCAAAAGCTACATTATTTTACTAGACACGAGGAGTCATGCATTAGTTTTCCATCGTTCTCGTATCTAACTGAACATTGGTGTACTTCTCCTCCCTGCCATCTAAATATGTTTTTTTTTACATAAATTTAGGTTATGTATGTTTATTTTTGGTGATTATGTTTTCATGAAAGTTAATCAGTGTATATAATAATTTTAATATAAAGGAATAGCATTGTTATCCTTCTATGTATGTATATATCTATTTATTGTAGGTTATTAATTATTTGATACAGTTAATTGACTAGGTTTTAGAATGAATGATCCCTTCATCAATTGAAAAGTTGCTGGAAGTAAAACTTATATTAAGATAAAAAGGTATGGGAAATTTTGAAGGAGTTCCATCAATTCAGACTTTTACCGAGCGCCGGGAATTTAAGAAAACGAAGAAAAAATCTAATGCAGGGAAAGGGAAAAAAAGGTGAAATAAAACTAATATGGAAGGGGAAAGGAAATTGTATGAAGGTGAAACATTGTCGGAAATTATATTTTACATCAACAAGAGAGGGAGGGAAACAAAGTGAAAAAAAAGGAAACTACGAGTAATAAGAAAATAAAGAGATGCAAGAGAAAACTGCTGACAAGGGATGAAATAGGAACAACAACAATAAAAAGACCCATAGAAAAGAATGAGATTTGGAAAAAAAATAACTGAAACAAAATAGAAAACATGAAAGAAAAATTAAAAAAACAAAATAGAAAAAAAAGATCAACAAAAAAAAAACCATGGAAGAAGGAAACGAACTGGAGATAAACAAACAAACAAGCAACGCAAAGGGGAAAAAAGAAGCGAATAGTAAAGAAAAAGTCGGAAAAAACGGACGAATTGGATTGAGAAAAAGGAGGAAGAAGAAGGGGTGAGGAAAAGGACGGAGGAAAATCTTATCTGTGTGGGAGAGGCGGAGGAGTGATTAGGAGAGGACAGGAACAGGGTAATGGATGGAGGGGATCTTGGTAGGGCGCCAGACTCTCTCTCTCTCTCTCTCTCTCTCTCTCTCTCTCTCACACACACACACACACACCAAAGAAAAGTATCAGAAAATATGCAGGAAACTTAAATTTCTACTCAATTCCCATAAAAATGAGAACATATAAATAAAACGTCTGCATCAGAAATTACTATTAATCAATGTGAAAATAAAATAAAATGGTTCAAACTTCAGTTATAAGAAGTAAGTCCAGGAAAATAAATAAATAATCTTAGAAGACCAAACTAATAAAAGAAAAGGAAAGCAAAGGAATTACACACAAAAAAGCGAGAGCGAGAGAGAGAGAGAGAGAGAGAGAGAGAGAGAGAGAGAGAGAGAGAGAGAGAGAGAGAGATAACAAGGTACCGCAAATAAATGAAATAAAGAATAAAAAAAAAAATTCCACTAACAGGGAATCCAAATAATGACGTCATTCTACTTCCAAAGAGACCAATTTGTTCCATTCCCTCACTGTTTTTTTCCGTGCCAGCCTGAAATTTGGCTCGTTTATTGAGGTAAAACACATCTCTTACAATTTCTTTTATATGTGAGAGGAAATTTCATGGGAGCCCAGTAACCCCTTCAAAACTGGGACGCATTTTTACCATGAGTTTTGGGTGTGATTAGATGATTTTATTGACATTATTAAGGGTCTTTGGAGGTCAAAAGATTAATGGCCCAGAGTCTGTACTATTTTATTCCAATTTTGAGTTTGTGAAGCTGTATAAAATCGCCAAATAGTGAGGAAAATGAATATGAAAATGCGTCATGGTACCGTACTGAACGCATTTTTATTTATTTATTTATTTTTTATTATAACTTGTCGATTTTATACAGCTCCAGAAATTAATGTGAGGATTGAAACAGTGCAGACTCGGGTCATTAATCTTGCCCTTCATAGACCCTCGTCAATATCAATAAAATCGTCTAATCACACACAAAAATCATGGAAAAAATGTGTCCCAGTACTGAAGGAGTTAAAAGTAAATCAACAAATCAATCAGTATAAGAATCCTAAACTCGTGACAATAATATCATAAGAGATAAATATTGCGTTCCACTAAATTAAAAGACTTCTGGCCTACTGAATATATAAGGTTAAAATCGTGAACGTTTTGAAGACAAAGTTGAATTCTTAAACGTTTTGAACTCTCACTACAACTTTCATTAGGGCAATCTTCAAAGGCCAGAGATGAATTGTCAGGTTCTCGTTACGTTTCCTCCCCCACGTACATTAAACTCTTATTAAAATCCTGAAAACACTCGTTAAGTCCCATTAAGGCTTGTTCAAAGTAACCAAGATAAGCCATCAAAACGTTTCATAATAAGGATACTAAACCTGCGACAATAAAATTTTACGAGAAATATACTGCGTTTCACTCATAACAGCTGCAGCCATTACCTTCACAATAGTCAAACCTAAATGAAGGCAATGCGTGTTTTGAACCAGACCTCATTTTAAACTTTCCCTGTGAGTGCTCTTAAAGATGGCGGTAAATGAAGCTCCGAAACGGTTATTCATAAGGTTATTTATTTATTTATTTATTTATCTATGTAAGATGTCAAAGGTAAAAAAAAGAGGTTAAAAAAGGACCACTGAGATGATGTCACGCTACTATCTTGAAAACCTTCAAGTTATAAAGAGACAAATTACAGAGAAAATAAATAAATAAATAAATAAAATGGTGTTCAAAAGATTATATACATCATCAGTAAATTCATAAATGGCATAAGTTAGAGTAGATTGTTTTGAAATCACCAAATGATATAATTAAGTACTCCACTAATAGGTTTACGAGTAGACGCTGATCACATGCACTTCACCAAAGGAAGCTTAAGAAGAAGGTACAGATGGATTCGAATAAGGGTTCTGTGCAACTAAAAGAAATACCCTATTTATTTTCCTTAATTTTGTTGTTATTGTTGATTTTGCTGTCGTGATTTTTTTTTTTTTTTTTCATACCAGGAAGTTGTTTTTATTTTCGACATCACCATATACCTATTTTTTTTAACTTATTTACTTTTCCATCCCTCGTATCTAAAATGAAATAAAAGTAAAATTGCCAACTTCCCCCTCTTACACACACAAAAAAACAAGAAATAATAATAAAAAAACACCAGTAACAAATTCAACAAGACAGCTGCTTCACTGGTACTCATTCCCGCACTATTTTCTCGAAGTGTTCTCCTTGTTAAGTCTTCATGGTCTCGTCAACATTCCCTCACGTCGGCTCAGACATCAACATTTCGGTTCGGCCAGACGCGGGATCCCCTGCGGTAAAGGCGGTAAAGCAGTACAAGAGACGCATAGTGTAAAGTCGTGTATAGCCGTCGGCTGGTTGGTGGTGACTTTAAGATAAGGAGAGCTGGTTCTTGCCACTCCAAAAAATAAACAAATAAATAAATAAATAATAAATGAATAAATGAAATAGATAAATAGATATATAAATGAAAATAAATAAAGGAGTGAATAAGTAGATAAATAATAGAAAAATGAACAAAATGAATAAAAAATAAAACAAAATAGAAACTGAGTAAAATAGACAGAGAAATAAAAGAATAAACACACTATAAAACGGAAGAGAAAATAGAATAAAACATATAAAAAAATAAGCAATAAAAATCAAACAAAATAAAAAGAGTGGCCTATGATTTATTACCAACATTTTACCTGTAAGTCGCGTAAAGATTTATGTAGCACATGTTCGTGATTAATTCAGGAAAGTTTAATGATTCCACTAAGAGAATTACATTTTACATTAATTAATCTATAAATCATAGCGTGAATTACTTTCCGCAACAATTACATGATCTCCCTAAAGGGAATAATAGTGGCAAAGCTACCATGATAATTTAAATAAAACCCGACCAATTCAAGACTTTACGACTACGCGAGGAAAATAATACTGCATAGCGAAATATTCTATAAAAGACATCACGATCTTTAAACACACTAACTATTTTGTGATTCTGTTAAAGAAAAAAAAAAAATATACAAGAATATCCAGCAAAAATACCACGACTATTGGAACTCGTTAAGGGAAGAAGATGAAGATGAAGAAGAAGAAGAAGAAGAAGAAGAAGAAGAAGAAGAAGAAGAAGAAGAAGAAGAAGAAGAAGAAGAAGAAGAA
>CM035219.1:10858493-10868895 GCA_020233015.1 Callinectes sapidus
AGAGAGAGAGAGAGAGAGAGAGAGAGAGAGAACCGGAGGAACTCGAAAAGATGTAAAGTCAGTGAAAACGAAATGTTATATTCCAAATACAGACACAGAATTGAATAAAAAAAATAAAAAAAAAACATAAGTGAAAAGATTTAATAGAATTGATTACGGGAAGACTAACAGTAAAAAGGAAAACAAAGAAAATTACGAAGAAAATGAGAAAGTGAAGTATCATAAACAAAGGAATACACAATATATAAAAAAAGAATATGATTCAATAACATAATCACAGAATAGTAAGAAATTGCGTATTGTTATTTTTCTTCATCCTTGTTGTTTGTTTATTTACTATCATGTTGACACGAAATACGGTCACCACTATTGCGAAACGGCTCATCAAAATTAACCATGAAAATGCATTGAACAGAGCAGTATTTTAGCACGACGTAAATATTTCATCACACACAGCACGAGGCGCGTCACTCACACTCATACACGCGATTACACACACCCGCACACAAACACACACAAACACACACTCGCTCATACGATTACACACACACCCAGACACACATCCAAACACACGCACGAAAAAGCATGTATTTATACCAGCCATTTTCAACACTGATAGACAAAGGGGAACACGGCGCATACCCACACTTTTCAAACTTTACGAAAACATGCATTCTGGCTAAGAAAACAAAGAAAAACAATGAAAGAAAAGTTAACTGAGCAACTACCCCGTGTAATTAGAGATTTTTCAATATTCTTATAAGGACATTTTGATGCTTCTCATGTATGACTGCGAGTGGGGTGCGTGCGGGGGCGGGTGTGAGTGTAGGTGGGAAATGAAGAGTGGGGTGCAGTGTGGTGAGGTGTGAGGCGCAGGAAGGTAAAGTGTAACGATGTGGTGTGTTGTGGTGGGGAAGGATAGGGTGTTGGGGATGCAGGTGTTAAGAGTGGGGAGGGTTCAGGTACGTCGTTCAGGTGACTAATGTGAGGGCAGTGAGGTGGTTGAGGTGTGACATGAACGCCGTGCAAAGTTGGTACAGGATTGGAGGTCACTGGTATATTGGGGAAGATTCATGAGTGGGAATAAAACAAATACGGGTAATAGGAAAAAAAAATGCATGGTGATAGCAAACTGATGAAAATACAGAAAAAAGACGAACTTAGGGGAAAAAAAGTTAAGATAAGTTTAAATTAAAGAAACCATGAGCAACACTAAGTAACTAAGCAACAAAATATAACAAATTGAATACGCCAGCAAAGATAATGATTAAAAGCAGCGAAAAATCCATATAAAATCAAGTATAAACATAGTGAAAATTAGAATAAAAAATGAAAAAAAAAGTTCTCTTGCTTGGAAGAAGGAAAAAATAAATAAGTAAATAAATTAAAAAAAGGAGAACCGTGAAATGTGACACAGCAACACTTGAAACACTCCTTCAGGGATATGAAATAAAAATGAAAGCAGCATCAGCAACAACAATAACAACAACAACAACAACAGGAGAATTCGGTGCAATCAAAACACAACATCCACGGACACTCTTCGCTGTTCCTCTGGCCATGAACGAACAGAACCTGACCAGAACCAAATCACGTACACACACACACACACACACACACAAATACACACACACACACACACACACACACACACACACACACACACACAAGTTGTAGATTGGAAGGCGTGTCCAGCAAGAACAGAAGCGAGCTAAACAAGTACCTGTTGACCCAAAACAAGTAAAAACTGAACGCTGAATTCTAAAAATATACGAACCATTCACCCTACACACCAAATTTCACCTTCCATACCTCCCCAAAAAGCAACGTGAAACACCGAAACTTTTAAAACTTTTTCTTCCTTATCTATGAACAAAGTACTGCATTTTGTGGATAAAAAAATAAATAAAAGTTTCCCTCCCTCACCTCACCTCACCTGCCTCACCTTGCTTTCCTCTCGCGCACCTGGAGGCTCCGAGGCACCTGGTAATTATAGCGTTTTTTCCCACCAAGTTGTAATTGGTACACATCTAGGCAATTTTAGCAAACGGTCCTCAGGGAGTGAAAATATTACCATGGGGGAGTGTGTGTGTGTGTGTGTGTGTGTGTGTGTGTGTGTGTGTGTGTGTGTGTGTGTGTGTGTGTGTAAGAGTCGCATATACATTTAAGACAGATAGAATAAATGAAAATATAAGAGAAAATAAGTGGTTTCAGTAAACTTTAGGAACAATAACATCGCAACAGCTGTACGTACTCAAAGCACGTAAATAATAGTAAATCGAATCAGTGCAGAAACTTTAAGAAAATGAGATGAAAACAAAAGCCAGTGAACACAAAATTATACGAACAACTCTCCCCCCCCAAAAAAAAAAGAAAAAAAAAAGAAATGAACTCAAGGCAAACAAACATATAAATAAAAGAAAACAAAACCCAGCCAGCACAAAATGATACGAAAAATGCCCGTAAACAATGTAAAAAAACAAAAAACAAAATAAAACAAAAGCCAGTAAAAAAAATATGAAAAACAAAAACGCAAACAATATAAAAAAATAAAAGAAAACAGATACTAACCAACACACACACACACTCAAAAGAAATCTACGCAAAAATTAACAAAATAAAAGAAAACAAGAACAATACAAAATAATACGAAAAGAAACAATACAAAGAACAACAAAAAAAGAAAGCAAACAGCTAACACAAAACAACACAAAAAGTCAACACAAAATAATAAAAAAAGAAAGCCAACACGAGCCAGGACAAAATGATACGAGGGAACATCTCCTGGACGACCACCAATATCCAGGAGAGATAATTTGTGGTGAATCTGAGCAGGTAAAGCTAACAATTACTATCGCCATTCCCGATAACCAGCGTGGACGCCTAACTAATTACAGGTGTGTCTGGAATGGCGCATCCCGAGTCTCGTCATGCCCAGGTAATTAATAAGGACAAGGTAACAGGTGAGGGAAGGTGAGGCGATGCAATATGAGATGCTGTTGTGGAAATGGAATCCAGTGTGAGATTAGAGGGATTCAGTTGTAAAGTGATAAAATGGCAATAAATTATTAAAGAAATACGTTTATAAATTATGATGCGACGGATGTGCAATAAAATAATAATTAAGATATATCACATTAAAAGCAATTAACTAAATTAATGAAAAAAACCCATTAATACGGTAAATATAAGTAAAAGAGAAACTAAAAAAAAAATATATTAAATTGAGACAAGAGTTAACTAGTACATAATATCAATCATTTATCTCTTTCCCTGGTAAACTCTGGAATTCCTTGGCTGGTTTTGCATTTCTCTCTACATATGACCAAAATTCAGTGAAGAGGAGGATTCCAAAACATTCTTTTCTTCTGTCTCTGTTCGGAAAGTTGCACCTCAGTAGGCCTTTATTATATCATTTTTGTTGCCCTTTTATTATTATTTTTCTCTCCTTTTATTATTTTTTTTCTCTAACATAAAAATTGGGATGGATATACAAAAAAAGGCCTCACACACACACACACACACACACACACACACACACACACACACACTACAACCCCATGAACACAAACCTAGAAAAAAAAGAGAGAAAAAAAAGGAATAAAAGCGAGCCACTCTACTATTCACTCTGGCTCACCCCACGCGCCCGTCAAGTCTCGTCCTCGCGTCCCACAAATACGACCTACACGACCCTCGCCGCACGACCGACAGGTGATAACTCCCACAGGTGTGTCACTCCTATTAACTTTCCGTATGGGGTAAGTTTTGGGGACAAGTTGAGTTGAGCCGCGCATGTTGCAAATATTCTGTCCCGTCCTTACCTCGTCTCTCTCTCTCTCTCTCTCTCTCTGCAACGCTCCATCTTTCCTCGTAATATGTGCAATGTATTAGTCATTCTGATAAAATAATATAAGGTAAAAGAAAATGTTCCTCATCTCAATACACGTAACAATACAATCTGGTCTTTGCTTCATGAAATGATTTAATTATGATGACTAACACGAAATGAAGCACGCCAGGGAAAAATTCTAACTCGAATATGAATAAAAAGGAGAATTACCACTACAACAACTATCAAGTTTCATACGAGTATATACACATCTGGAAGTGCAACATTTAATACAAAACTATGCTGTGTGTTCCCTTTTCCTTCCTTCGCCATCACAGCACTACGCAGCACCAGTTTTCCACATCACAGTTCTGTTTCGCTCAAGCTCTCCTCACCAAACCGCCTCCTTCCACCTAATATTTTCCACTCCACAATATTCCCAATGCCAAATATTCGCTCCGACCAACTCACCAACTCACGCACAACTTCGCCAAACTCCCGACTATTTCCAAGGCGGGAAATACTTTTGTGATCTACGTACGTGTTGCGGCCGCGAGCTGTTCAGTTGCGTTTAGTTTAGTTACACCTTGAAGAAAGAGAAAACGGGTTGTTCTGGGAATGAAAAACGGATACTTTTAATTCTATTTTTTTCTAATCACTAAAATTTATGAATGACTAAGTATAGGAGTCTATATGAAATGAATTGATATGGTGTGAATGTAAATTTATTGTTGTTACTTTCTATGTAATTTGAATGATATTGTTTTCCTGTTAATGTGTTCATTGGGAAAAAAATGATAACGAAACCTCCTCCTCCCCCCCCACCCACCCCCCCTAAAAAAAGAAAAAGAAAATAAACATTTCCATCAAGATTCCACACGCAAAAAATAAATAAGTAAAAATAGATGAATAAATCAAATAAGAGAGAGAGAGAGAGAGAGAGAGAGAGAGAGAGAGAGAGAGAGAGAGAGAGAGAGAGAGAGAGAGAGAGAGAGAGAGAGAGAGAGAGAAACAGTAAGATGATTAAGCAAACACGAATACCCCAACACACACACACACACACACACACACACACACACACACACACACACACACACACACACACACATCCACATCCACACACTATAATCAAGTGATCATTAGTGATGTCGAATCAGACAAAGCAAATAGAAAAGAAAAGCGAGAGAGAAAAGAGAGAAATGCTACACCCTGCGATCAAAGCTAAATAAACACTGCCCCGATATTTGACGCAGCGGCGGCGACCCGAAATTTTGAAGGCAGGCGAAGTTTCATTCCATCACGGAGAAATTAATTAACAGTCGGTGGTAGAGAGAGAGAGAGAGAGAGAGAGAGAGAGAGAGAGAGAGAGAGAGAGAGAGAGAGAGAGAGAGAGAGAGAGAGAGAGAGAGAGAGTGTGAAACACGGATGACGGGAGACGGGAACAAGAGAACGTGTGTGTGTGTTTATGTAAGAGAGAGCGAGAATGAGAGAGAGAGGGAGAGTGAGGGAGAGGGAGAGCTTAACGGGAAATAATATACACTACCTCTACTCTTCCTCTGGCGATGAGCAATAAAAAAAAAACGCCATTCCATTCCGCTAAATCAGAAGGCGAAATACAATTATGCAAAACAATTCATTATAATTATTCACTTGAATGGCGGTAATTAAAAGCAAAGAGAATATACAACGATCTGAAAATGTGTGAAATATACCTACAAATAAAAAAAAAGGTCTTTGGTACATTATTCCCTCAGTAGATACATAGGTAAACTTATTTTCTACAACAACAACGATGAAAATAACAATAATGATAAGAAAAAATAGCAAAATGAGTCAGAAATGTTAAGTCTGGTACCTACGGCAGAGTAACTCCATTTATTCAAAGAGTAGTAGCGAGATTCCCTCTGAGTGACAGCTAAAATGGGAAGGTTAATTAACAGGTAAAGGTGATAATAGATGCGGAGATTAAAGTAATGCCGCTGCTGGAGGAAACTCTTGTAATGGAATTTTGCACCTGACCAATCACCTTTAAGTGGTGGTGGTGGTGGTGGTGGTGGTGGTGGTGGTGGCGGTGAAGGATAGTGGATTGGTAAAAAGTGCCGGGATCCATTTACTCTTTCTTAAATGGCGGGGAAACATGTTAAATAATGATGAAAAAAAGTCATCTGTATAAAAAATGTATTCTTTGTATTGATGGTGGATTGAAAAATAAGCAAAAAATAGGAAAATAGATGGCCGTGCATTGCAGGAAAAGGAAATCATGATCTGTGTTATATTCTTAAAGAAAATTAAAAAAAAGTAAATATTAAAAAATAAACAAGTAATTCGAGAAAAAATGGATTTGGTTGTGTTAGCTACACTTCTTTATTACTCTATGGAATGTTAAGTATTTGTTGTTTTTATGACATTGTGCGGCACTGTGTTTGAATTTTTTTATAAAAACAAAAATTAAAATAAATAAATGAAAGTGAAAATGCTTTGCTTGTACTACTATTGGTGAACAAGAAATATACAACAATTATCCTTTTATTTACAGTACTGATATTGTAATCCTCCTTCAATTCACGGTAAAAATGAGAGAGAGAGAGAGAGAGAGAGAGAGAGAGAGAGAGAGAGAGAGAGAGAGAGAGAGAGAGAGAGAGAGAGAGAGAGAGAGAGAGAAAGCAACGGAGGAGGAGGAGGAGGAATAGTAAAGTTCCAATTTGGCATTATCCTGAATTACGCCATTCATAGGATCATTTAGCTGCGTCTAATACTTACTGATACCTGGAAGTGAAAAAAAAACAGCTACTCCTAAAAAAATGATAAAAAACCAGTCCCTCCCACTCCTTACCATAAAGAAGACGCCAAAATATAAAATGCAATAAGAAAATAAGTTGCAATTAAAAACAACTTTAATATACGAGAATGAAAGAGAGGGAAGAAAAAAGTTATCGCGAAATTCAATTGAAAGAAACTTTTGGAGAGAGAGAGAGAGAGAGAGAGAGAGAGAGAGAGAGAGAGAGAGAGAGAGAGAGAGAGAGAGAGAGAGAGAGAGAGAGAGAGAGAGAGTCTAAAGTACTCATTAGAGAAGGTGAGTCCAGGTGTTCTCTTTAAAATCCAATTAGCAGTATCCGCTGAAGACATCTGGTGGCTGTTTGCTGCTAAAAAAATAGAAAAAGACCTTGAAGTTGTTTGCTCGTTACTAGAACACCTTGCCTAACCTAACCTAACCTAACCAAGCTAACTAAACTAAAGTAAACTAATCAAACTTAACCGCTCTAGTACTAAGGCGCATTTCTAGATTTCTTCTTCTTCTCATTATTTTTCTATTTTTAGACAGCTTCAGAAACTCATTTGAGGATTAAAATAGTATAGATTTTGGCCATTAACCTTTTTGACTTCCATAAACACATCCTAATGTCAAAAAAGAAAAAAAAATCATCTAATCATACCGAAATTTAGTCGTAAAAATGTGTCTCAGTACTGAAGGGACAAAACAAATCTAACATTGTCTAATCTAACCAAACATAACCAAACCTAAACTAGAAAAAAAATGCGTAATCAAATCTAACTTAATCATACCAAAACGAAACTAACCTAAAGTAATTTGACCTAACCTAACCTAACCGAATGTAACTTGACCTAACCTAACCTAACCTAACATAGCAACAAGACCTTACCTCTATGCACTTTATGCTTTGAGAGAGAGAGAGAGAGAGAGAGAGAGAGAGAGAGAGAGAGAGAGAGAGAGAGAGAGAGAGAGAGAGAGAGAGAGAGAGAGAGAGAGAAATTATAATCAAGAGTATGACAGAAGATGTGTTGTTGTCCTTTCATTCATTTCGCTGCACCTCTATAGCTGAAAGAGCCGGTGGGAGAGGAGGGAAGGGAGTGACGGAATGAAGGAGATGGATGGAGGAGAGAAGGGAAGAGGAAAGGCAGGGAACGGAGTGGGGAAGAACTGAATTATCAAAGACGCACCTCCTAAGCCTACCTGTTATTAGTTTGCAGTGTGTGTGTGTGTGTGTGTGTGTGTGTGTGTGTGTGTGTGTGTGTGTGTGTACCCTGCACTCAACAATTTTCCTGGATGGTTGTATTTTACGTTACTTTCATAATAACAGGATGTATAAAAAGTACACTGAGGGAACACACACGCAAGCAAGACAAGCAAGCAAGCAAACAAGAAGCTCTCCATGATCTCCGTAACAGTAAAATGTAATCCACTCAAAGTAAATATTCCTGTAATGCTGTATTATTTTTTTCCTCCCAAAATTTCCCGTACTTCACACTGGCTTCACCTGCCCTCCTAAAAAAAATAGATAGAAAAATAAATAGCCCTACTTATTCTATCCACATCTGTACCGGAAAGAGATTTAGTTAAGTTATGCATTGGGCGCTGAGGAAGAAGGGGGTGGTGGTTGCCAATGATAGAGAAACCATAACAAAATTACACCTAAAAATGGTAAGCAAAAAAGTAAGTAAAATAAAACTCCACTTACCTTATGTACACTCGGAGCAGAGACAGAGTGATGGTAAGGTTTCGCATTGTTGGGGCGAGGGAGTGTTGTCAGTGCTACAGAAACAAGGCCCAGTGACTAAATCTGGAAAAAAAAGAACAAAATTACACGTGGGAATTTACCTGAGCCCACTAACCTGATATAAATCCCGCAGCCAAACAATCCACGCGGTTCAAGGTAATCCTTTACAGCTGCCAAATACGAGGCCGGGAGCTTCCCCTAAGAGCACTGGGGGAAGGTTTCTACTCCCTCTATTTTTCCCATAAAGGTTTCGACACTCTCCCTGTCTCCCTTGAAAAGTTTGGACATTCCCCTCTCTCCCTAAAGAGGTTTCCATATTTTCTTTCCTCTAGTATGTTTCGAGTCTCTCTTTTCTATATAGAGGTTTCGATACTCTATATAAAGGTTTTTGTTAAGCAGGATTCTCCCCGCAAGGCTTTAGATTTCTTTCCCTTCCCCAAAGAAAGACTCAATTCCCTTCCTTTCCCCCCATTTTTTTTTTCGATTCCTTCTCTCCCCTCAATAGATTTTTCAGTAGCCTCCCTTTCCCCTATAAAGGTTTCCACATCCTCCCTTTCCTATACACGGGTTTCAACTTCTCTTATTACCTGAGACACCGCTCTCCTCTGCTCCCACATGGGTTTCAACTTCTTCTCTTAGTCCCGAAGTAAAACAATGGAGTATCGCCGAGGATGCTACTACCCCCTGGCGGCCAAGATGTCAAACTTAGATGTAAACAATGGAGAGAGAGGGAGAAAAGTGGCTGAAGATCTCTTACTTGCGGGCGGGGAAGGAGCGCGGCAACTGCACCCTGGTGGCGAAGATGTCAAACTGAGATGTAAACAAAGGAGAAAGAAAACGAGTAACGGAGGATATTGTCGGGCGAGAGTAACCACGAGCGATAAGGGAAAAGTGCAGTATTTCAACGCAAACGAGACAACGCCAAGACTGCTATCAGGAAAAACGGCTCCTATAAATTCCCACCGAAGAGAAATGAGAGGGAAAAAATGCGCGCAGAAATGGACCGGGCGTGGCCATGGCATGACGGCGAGGAGGGCGTGTGTCTGTCATCACTACCACATTATGTCTACCGAGCTGCATCTGTGGAATGGCCGGGAGAGGGAGGCAGAGGAGGGAGGGGTGAGGCCAAAGGAAGAAGAAGTACCAGAGTGGAGGTACAATAGATTCCAGAAGAGAAGAGTAGGAGGTGAAAGAGAAGGCGAAAGAGAATGTGGAAGAAGAAATAAGAGGAGTAAGGCAAAGGACAAAAAAGAGGAGAAAGATATGTCAGAATTGGTGTAAGGGTGGAAGAAGGAGTATAAGGAAGGGAGGTGAAACTGTGCGAGAGGAAAGAAAAGGTGCTGTAGGTAAAGAAAATGGGAGGAATTAGAAAAAAAAAAATGTGACGTAAAAGAAGATAAAGGTAAAAAAAGAAGACAAAGAAAGATAAGAGCGAAGAAATGGAGGAACGTCAAACACAACCACAGAGAAGAAAAAACGAGGACTCGACGCCCCAAAAAGAAAACGAAAAGTAAAAGTGAAACACGACTGATAATATGAAAAAAAAGCAAGAAAAACACGATAACATAAACGGTAGATAAGAAAATCCTGGCTCTGACACACGACGAACAATTGTTGGCGGCGTTCCCTTCGCGTCTTGTTCGTGTTTGATTTACTCCCAGAGCGCCAAGCAGCCGACACCTCATTTATCACAGCAGCAACATCACCGACAATGGACATGACAAGAAAAACAGTAAAAGACCTCACACTAAAAGCAACATTAAAAGTATCCAGCGTTGCAATTAAACCAGAATTGAGGCCGGGGACTATGAAACAGAAAAGAGAGAGAGAGAGAGAGAAAAATATATATATACAAAAAAGAAAAAGGTTAAATGGAAGCTTTTAAAAATGAATAGCGAAAATATATATCTACGAGTATATCGAAAATACCTAATTTGAAAACGCAAAATAAATATATATACTGGTTAAAAATAAATAGACGCATAAAAATTCAAAGGACGAAATAGTGAGGAATAAATAGCTTTTATTTCTATTCCGTTTACACAAGAAATTTTAA
>CM035219.1:10924687-10937440 GCA_020233015.1 Callinectes sapidus
CAAGCACGCACGCAAAATGATAGATTCTCCTCTTTGGAAATCAGGTTTGGCTCTATTTTCTTGGTCGCGTAAAAAATAAATATAAATCCTGTCATGACTTTCTTGTCATTTTTAAATGCCAATCGAAATCATGTGCGTGTTAGTGCTGTGTGTGTGTGTGTGTGTGTGTGTGTGTGTGTGTGTGTGTGTGTGTGTGTGTGTGTGTGTGTGTGTGTGTGTTTGACAAATAGGACATACAAATAGTGGACAAATACAGACCAACCATCATTTGCAGAAACAGACAGACAGGTTAACAAACATGGAAAGACAGAAAGACTAACGAGCGAAGAGAAAAAGAGAGAGGGAGGAAAAGAAAAACAACCTTACCTCACAAGAAGAAAGAAACAGATACAGACAGACAGGAGAGATAAGTGAGCACATACGTACACACAAACACACAGACACACACAGACCAGACCGAAGTGAAGAACTAGACAAACATACAAGGAAGTTAAACAGGAAGACAGCCACGTAGGAAAGTTAGTGAGTAAGGGAGCTTAATTTTTCTTCTCGTGGGACAAAGAACGGGCAACAGACGGGCGAAACAGAGGCTAAACCTAAAGGAAAAGTTGTTAGCGAGTAAGTTTAGGGTGGTCCTCTTTTTTAAAAGTCTCTCATTTCCTGTCGTAACACAAAACACACCTGTTCCATTCCACACCTGTTGTATGTACCTGTCCTTTCCTCTTCCTCTCACTTACCCTTCTCTCTCTTTTTTCTCACTCTCTCTCTCCCACCATCCCCCGTCTCTATCATCCTCCCTCCCCCTCGCCCTCGGTCCCCTCCTCGCCTCCCTTCACGCCTCACTCCACCTGTCCTCCATCCGTTGTCACACACCTGTTTTTGTCGCCGCTCGCCCCACACCTGTCCACACCTGAATCTAATTTGCTGTCGTTAACTACACCGAACGAATGGTTAATGACACCTGTTTTTGTTGGTGTTGATGTTGTTTTTGTTAGCGTTGATGGTGTTGTTGTTCTCCCTTTCATGTTACTACTAATGCTTTCTCCTCCTCCTCCTCCTCCTCCTCCTCCTCCTTCTCCTCCTCCTCCTCCTTCTCTCTTCTTCTTCTTTATTTACTTTCATCCAGCCCACATCTTTGTTTTCCTCTTACCACTACTACTATTACCATCATTACTACTGTTACTATTACTACTACTACTACTCTTCCCCCGTCTCCTTCTCCTCCTCCTCCTCCTCCTCCTCCTCCTCCTCCTCCTCTTTCTACTACTACTACTACTACTACTACTACTACTACTACTACTACTACTACTACTACTACTACTACTACTACTATTACTACTACTACTACTACTACCACTCCACATACAGCTAATGAGATATTTTAAGTAATAAAATACAAAATGGCTTGATCAAAAATAATACATAACCCCCTCATAACTATGGCACATTTCTACATCTATTCTTCTTACTATTTGTCGATTCTATACAGCCTCCAAAACTTATGTGAGGATTAGAATAGTGGAGACTGGCATAATCTTCTGACTTCCATAGAGCTTTGTTAATATCAATAAAATCATCTAATCGTACCTCAAACTGTTGGTAAAAATGAGAGGGGGTTAAGAATGTGTAATGCGTTCTACGATCCTCTATTTCCATTCTAAGCTTTCGTTGGGATTTCATTTTACACATTTATTGCAAATACTAGGTACACTCGATCTTTCTTAGGTATCTTTTCTTTTCTCTCTTTTATACCTCCCTCCCTAAATCCTTGTAATATTTCTCTTTGAATGGCAATCTTATTCAATTATCCATTTTCCAGCATTCACTTCTCTTATAATATATGAGCATATTAAAGCCTCAAGTGCTTAATTTCCAAACCCCCTGTTCTCTCTCTCTCTCTCTCTCTCTCTCTCTCTCTCTCTCTCTCTCTCTCTCTCTCTCTCGAAGACCTCCACGCCTTGTGTTTTTCTTCCAAACACTAACGTTTCCAGCAACCAGCAATTTCTCAGCATTCCCTTGTCTTCCTCCTCCCAGTGCTACCCTCACTCCGTCCCCCACCCGCCCTGTTCCCCCCCCCCGTCCCGCGCACAGCAGCCGGGCACCCCAAACACAGCATCACCACACTACTCCTCCCCCCTTTCCTTTCCTCGGGACAGTGACATCATGTGCGGCTTTTCTTTCCAACTCATTGTTGAAAGTGCTTGCAGGGAATCGTAAGTAACAATGCACACAGGAATAATTAGCAAGGAAAACGCGGATAGAAAAGCAGAAAAGAAATACACAAGTGGTATGTGGTAGGTAGGCGTAAGAGAAAGAGAGAGAGAGAGAGAGAGAGAGAGAGAGAGAGAGAGAGAGAGAGAGAGAGAGAGAGAGAGAGAGAGAGAGAGAGAGAGAGAGGAGAGAGATGTTTGTAAAGTACTGAGGACCGTAAAGGTTGAATGAGGCAAGTAAAGAAGGGAAGTAGGAAGGGGAACTGAATTAAAGTATTGGAGAGTTGTATAGAAGTAAAGAAAAATTGAGAAAAGTAAAAGGTGTGATGGATGATAGATAGTAAAGTAGAGTAGAAGAAAAGTACTGAAGAGTTAGATAAGAGTAGAGAATAAAGAAAGTAAGTGCGGTAAATGATAAATAGTGATGTGGGATAAAGTAGACGAGATGAATGATAGATGGTACGTGAAGGTATCTCTATGAATAACTAATACTAATTTGAGACTAACAGTGACTTAAAATTTTATGAATGAGTTAAAATCCACACAACAAGCTACATATACATCCTCATCCCCTTAAGAAAAATAAACAAATAATCCAGTCACATAAATAAATTGAAAACAAGAAAAGAAAGGTGAAAAATGCTCCTTTATACAAACCTAATACCATAACTAATATCTATAGAACTACAGAACTACAGAACTAATACCACAGAAAGCTTTTTTTGAATCACACTTTATTTCACCCTTAGCCAGGACCTTCCAACACACAAAAGCAACAACTATATATACCTTTACTATTACCACCACCACCACCACCACCATAACTAACACGACAAACCCTACCATAACAAATCCATCACGTCACAAACACCATCACACACACACACAGTCACAAAAACACAGACAAAACAAACAATACATTTAAAAACAAGAGGGACGGGCGGCGACACGAGCGTCTACACATAATGCTGCCAGTTCATTGCGGCGGTAGCTCGCACCTGTACGCCCTCACCACAAAATCTATCGCATAATGATCACTTAAACACAACAGTCGGAAGCAAGATAATCTGATTTCGATAGTTTCACGGCGCTGAGACAGGAAGAGGAAGGGGAAGAGGAAGAGGAGGAAGAGGAAGAGAGGAAGGAAGAGGAAGAAGTTGGAGAGATGAAGGAAGGGAGGGGAGAAAATGAAAAAAAAATATTAAGCAATAAGGACAAGAAGGAGAGAGAAAGTGTACAGAATGGCAAAAGGACGTGAATAAATAAAGGAAAAAAAGGAAAATGGTGAGAAAGGGCAGGTGGAGGAAGAGAAATAAGAGGAAAAGGAGTAAGAAGAGAAGTGGGAAGAGGAAATAGAGGTTAAGGAAGAACAACATAAAAAAAAACGAACAAAAAAAAAAAAAAAACAATGCAAAACCACATAACAAGTATGAAAGAAGACAATAAGAAAAGACATCCCAATATAATCAACTGAACCAAAAAATAAAACTCATGAAGAGAGAGAGAGAGAGAGAGAGAGAGAGAGAGAGAGAGAGAGAGAGAGAGAGAGAGAGAGAGAGAGAGAGAGAGAGAGAGAGAGAGAGACGAGGAGGGCCAGAATTAAGCATCGTTACAGCCCTCATCAGAAATCACTAATTGGTGTTGTTTCAGGTGCAGCGCTAAGCTAACACAGAAGCCTGAACGCCGCGGAGGTACGAACAGGTGATGAAGACACGCGCTTCAAGTACACTGAGCCTGAATAATTGTGTGTGTGTGTGTGTGTGTGTGTGTGCCGTGCTTCGCTTTTCTTTGTTAATACCCTGATACTAATGCACAGAGAGACAGACAGGCAAGCAGAAACACACACACACACACACACACACACACACACACACACACACACACACACACACACACGCACGCACGCACACGGAGTAGCATCAGCAGTGAGAATAACGAGGAGAGAATGAGAACGTAACTCTGGCCGGGAAACAGGTGCGAGTGAGCCGAGTAGCGCAGCAGAGCACTCACGCTGCAGGAAGTGAATGAACAGCAAGCCAGGTAAGAAATTCCAATATTAGACAATACTTGTTTAATTTTGATATTTCGGTGGTGACAATTAATCATACCTCCATGTTTTTTAGATGTCAATATTTCTTAATTCTTTCTATAGTATATTTTTGTTTTATTCACTGTTATTGCTACAAAAATAAACACATTAGATTAAGGTACATTATTAAAAAAAAGATTAATTTGTTGGTTCTGGTAAAATATTGACAAATTAGTGTTTTGAGCAGAAAAAATGAAAGTAAGGCATATTATTAAAAAAAAAGATTAGTCGTACGTTGAAGAAAAATATTGACAGGCACTCGTAAAATTAATGTTCTGAGGCGCAATATTTACTCTTTCTACCATCTACTAACTTTAAAAATGAAAACAGACCACAAAAAATACCAGAGAGAGAGAGAGAGAGAGAGAGAGAGAGAGAGAGAGAGAGAGAGAGAGAGAGAGAGAGAGAGAGAGAGAGAGAGAGAGAGTCAAGTAGCAACACTCGACTGAAGTATTTTCTTGGTATCGTTTAGGGTGGAAACAAACACACTTCCTTAAATTATTCCTCAGCCCAATAAGCCTCGCCCTCCCGCGCCTCCCTCTCTCCCGGGGCTTCAATTATTAAGAGGTGATGGCGGGGCGCTACCCAGAGACGCACCAGCAGCGCCTCCTCCAGATTACTTACGGGGTGGTGGGAGATTGACCTTCTCTTGTGGCCGCGTGATGACTGCAGCGGTAATGGAGTGTTGTTGCTTTTGCTGTGCCTTTATTCAGTTTATTTTATAGTTTTACGTTCTATGTCCATTTTCTCTCTTTTTTATTTATTGTTTTTGATATTGGGAGGGTTTTTCTATTTTTCTGTTGTGTCAGTTTGCACCTTTTTCGTTTCTGATATTTTATTGAGTTTGGATTTTGCCGTTTTTAATTCACTTGTTCTGTCTGTTACGTCTCTCTCTCTCTCTCTCTCTCTCTCTCTCTCTCTCTCTCTCTCTCTCTCTCTCTCTCTCTCTCTCTCTCTCTCTCTCTCTCTCTCCACCACTACCACTACCACTACCACTACACAAAATCTAATACCTTTCACCAAAATCTGTCCTCCTTTTAAAATAACAAAACTATTAAAAAATCTAAACAAAGGAGACGCCCCGGGGTACTGAAAGGTCTACGTTACCCTGCCTCCCTTGTCCCTCGTCGCCGTCTATACACCGAGTCTGACCGCAGCTTATTAAATAAATGAACGCCCTGTAAAACCATTGTGTATTATGTATAAAGGGAGACGAACCACGGGAGGAAGGAGGGAACTCAATGGGAAAACGAGAAGAAAAGGGAGTAAGCCAAGGGAAGGGAGAACTGAAGGGGAAAGGGAGGGCAAGTCAATGTTAGTAGGAGTGAGGCAGGTTAGAAAGGAGGGAGGAGGAAGAGGGAGGAGAGTGGGTAGAGAATGAAAGTTAAAGTGAGGTAGGTTAAAAAAAGGAGGGGAAGTAGAGAGAGAGAGGGGAAAGAAAGAGTGGCGAGAGAGGCCGAAATGGGAAGAAGACGGGAGAACATAAGAAAAAAAGTGTCACGAGGGAAAAGGGAAAGAATTTGGACATAAGGAGGAAAGGATAGACGGAGGTAGGAAGAAATAGAAAAAAAAGAGGGGCTAGGAAAGAGACAGGGAGAATAGGTACACACACACACACACACATAATCTCAAACAACCCACAAATAATTCACATATATATGGTAATCTATGTACCTTCCTTCCTCTTTTCTCTCTTTTCTATCCCTTTCCCTCTTACCTGAGCTGACCTGACCTGCCCTACCCACCTCACCTCATCTCCCCCACCCTCCCTTGGTAATAGATTCCATTTCCTGCCTCGACTCCGCCAATTACTGTGGCGAAACCCGAGATCAGTTTCGATTCAAGTCGTTTCTTGGTCCCTTGAGAGCCCCGGCGAGTACCTCTGATGTGGAGAGAGAGAGAGAGAGAGAGAGAGAGAGAGAGAGAGAGAGAGAGAGAGAGAGAGAGAGAGAGAGAGAGAGAGAGAGAGAGAGAGAGAGAGAGAGAGAGAGAGAGAGAGGGAGCGAGAGAGAGAGAGAGAGAGAGAGAGAGAGCGGGGGGAGGTTGAGGAGAGAGAGAAGAGAGAGAGAGAGAGAGAGAGAGAGAGAGAGAGAGAGAGAGGTATGAGGAGGGAGCATGAGAGGTCAGTCCTGCTTCATGGATATCCGCTGCTTGAATCATCCTAATCCAGTATTTACGAGGCTGCCACACGGTAGAGAACAGGTGAATGGACAGTAGATGGACAGGTGGATAGACTGCAAGGTACACACGGCCAGGTGGAGGGAACATTATACCTAACTAAGTACAGGTGTAGGCAGGTAATAAGGCAAACCATAGTGAGGTTGGTAGACAGACTGATGCTATCTATGGGATGCTGGTAGAATACATACATGTACATTTATTATTACATTTCCTCACAGTCTAGCCCAGTCCTTTCTAGTTTTTCTCGGTCTTCCATAGCCTGTTCCATTGGTTTTCGGTTTCCCCCAGTGTCTCTCAGCCCTTCCCAGCCTATCTCAGTTCCTCCCAGCCTCTCCCAGTCTCTCCCAGTTACTTCTACGCTCTCCCAGTCACTCCCTAAGATAAATAAATGAGATATATTGAGATTGAACGACAAATAAACGTCAGGGAGATGGTCTTATTTATAGAGAGAAATGCGCAATGAAATGATATAAACTAGAAGAACAAAACAAACAGTAGATAATTGGACAACACAAGTATAAGAGTATATTGGGATACTTACAGTAAATATATAGATGGATGAATGTGCAGAAAAAATATGTAGAAGGTAAATAAACGGTTGCTTTAACGGACACAGATTATTGGAAGAGATAGATAAAATACAAAAGGTTAACTAACAGGTAAAGGTGAAGAAATGAGAAGGCAGGTAAAGGACTGGAAAGGAGATGAAAAATATTGAAAAACACTACAGAAGAAAGAAAAAAAATAATAATCTAAACAAAATATACATTACAAATATAAAGTAAATTCTGAACAATATTCTAAATACCTGTGCAAATAAAATGATAACAGAAACACACACTGAAAGAAAAAGGAGGAATGAAAGAAGAGAAGAAAATAAAAGAAAACCTGCAGAGAAATAAAGTGTGGGGTTTGTGGTGAAGATTATCTGTATAAAGAAATAAAGAAAGAGAGAAAAAATACACGTGACTCAGGACAAGAAACAAACAAGCTGAGGATTAGAGAGAGAGAGAGAGAGAGAGAGAGAGAGAGAGAGAGAGAGAGAGAGAGAGAGAGAGAGAGAGAGAGAGAGAGAGAGAGAGAGAGAGAGGTAGAGAGAGCGATTATACATGCATGACAGAGAACACAGAGAGGGATTAGCTATACACTTCACACAGTCATTCTATACAGTTGTGTGTCTTGGTCAGAGGAAACAGCGCAGTTCAGACGCACATTGTCACACATTTCCATACCACTACACTACAAGTCCACAGGTAACCAACCTTCCACACACACAGAACGTCCACCACAAAACGATTTATTCTGATAGATTATTTTTCATTATCTTTGGGAAAATCACGGAGAAGAACTACTGCGGGTGAAATGCATTTGAAGAATTCGGTGTTTATATGTAAGAGAGAGAAGCTGAGTATAGGCAACAAAGGCAATGAAATAAAAAGCCCACTAATTTGCCAGTCTCCTTATAGGCTCAAAAGAATTGGCCCCAAAAAAAGATAAATGTCTTGATACCTCCGTCCTTAACGTTGGTGGTGGAATTTAAGTATACTTTGTGTCACCCTTGCATCACCTGTACTTCTATGGTGGATGTCGTGAGTTTTCCATAGGGGAGTTACTATTGGCTGAAGTTTTATTGTGGGAGGTCTCGCAGGTGGAGTTTGCTTCGCGGGAATTTATATACTACTATAAGGATTTGGGAAAGCCTTTGGAGCATTTGTCTTTGAACATTGAGGTGTAGCGAGGCGTGACTCTCGGCGCCTGTGGCTCTTCATGTTCACTTCAGACTCATTGAAATTTTGTTTAATCTTTTCTGTAACTTTGTTGTATTGTTCCCACACTCTTTTACTTGGCTAGATGTTTGGATGATTTATTTTGTTTTTGTTTCTCAATCTTTGTCCATTTTTTTAAAGATAGATGGTGTAACTATAATAACTACATAATTATACTTTTTTTTTTCATTCGTCCTGTGTCACTGAACCGAAATATCACACAGTTAATTTTCATGTTTTCCCTATTTGTTTTCATTCGAATTATCAATTCTCTGTAAACGAATATGATAGATTTCTTCAAAATTGTTTAATAAAATGTTGTTTTCTAATCTTTTCCAACTGTTTTTCACTTTTATTTTCTTCTGCAAGTCAATCTCTATGTGTGTTGTTAAAAATATTTTGTTGCCAACGTGTGTATGAATAATTAAATGGACAGCGTGCCAATAACAATGGTCCTGACAAAATATAAATTTCACGGTATTTTCTTTCCTATTCATTTTATAATTATATTCTTTTATAACATTCGCTTAAATACATCAAAGTGCTGTCTAGGTATAAATTTCATAGCATTCTTCTTAATCATCTTATGCATACAATCCATGTTCCTAAAATGCACCATCAGTTTTTTATTCACGTATTGGTTTTTTTGTATTCTTCTCGGCACTCATTTCAACTTCTCCTCACATTCACATCAAACATTCGCATTCGCTTTCTTTTTACGTCCTGGTTCTCTCAAGTCTGCCGCTCCTTTGCCTCCTTCCCTGGACACACTCTCCTCCACTCAACTCAAACTCACAAACTCCAAACATTTCCAAACACTTCCAGCGATTTTACTTCCGCTTTTCCTTGCTCTTGCCTTGCTGTGACCTCCTTCAACACGCACACGCACACGCACACACACACACACACACACACACACACACACACACACACACACCAAACCTCAGCTTTTTCTCATCAAGTCAAACTACCCACGGTCCTCATTCGTGGCTTGAGCTGATGACGGATAGATGGAGGGAAAGAGGCCGGGAGAAGGAAAGAAGGAGACGAGTAGAAAAGGACGAGAAAGGAGGAAAAGTTTCTTCTTTCCCTCCTACCCTCTGATTTTGTTGCTTTTAAGTCGTTATAGTGAGGAGGTAACGTTTTATTTTCATTATCTGAATTGGTTTAGTTGAGTCATGGCAGGCAGGGAGACAGACACTCAAAGAAAAAGAAAAAAACACATACATAACATATAAACATTCTCACCCCATTTTTATCACCTTCTCTCTCTCTCTCTCTCTCTCTCTCTCTCTCTCTCTCTCTCTCTCTCTCTCTCTCTCTCTCTCTCTCTCTCTCTCTCTCTCTGCGTCAGTATCACTCCCTTACATTTCCCGAAGCCCTTGATTCCCTCTCCCATAAACCTTAACCTTAAGAGAATCAATAAGGTAATTTAGGCCTGAAGCTTAAGGTAGGCCTCCCCTTTCTCGAGGCTCAGAAATTAGACCTTAAGAACACCCTAAAATGTCCCCCACACAATCCTAGACACCCTGGCCCCTCTCTCCCCAGCGGCACCCCACCCCCAGATTAACGCAGTCTCCCCCCTGTTAGCTACTGTTGGGGAAGGTAAACAGAAAATGAGCTCACACACGCTTTGCAAGGCTCACAGCACACCTGATACCGTCTTGTTTGTATGTGTGTGTGTGTGTGTGTGTGTGTGTGTGTGTGTGTGTGTGTGTGTGTGTGTGAGGTGATATCCGATGTCTCTGTTCCTCTTCCTGGATTACAGAGATACGTGTCTTTGATGTACGCCACACACACACACACACACACACACACACACACACACACACAGACAAAGAGGAGTCACATTTTAGTCCTATACACTTCCCCTTCTTAACCTTTTCCTCCCCCCTCACTGCCCTTTACTTACATTCACGGGGCCTAAAACTCACCCCGACACGGACTACACTGACTATTGACTGAGAGAGAAAGAGAGAGAGAGAGAGGGGGGGAGAGTGAGTGAGAGTGAGTGAGAGTGATGAAATGCTATTGCCGGACTGTCACTGAATCACTCGAGGTAAAGACAAAAACTAGAATTAAGAGAAAATGAGAACGAGCGTCCCTTTTAGTTTATGGGGGTCCGTCATCACATTGTCAATATTTGTCCATCATGCATCAGTGCGAGATACAACCGTGTGGGAGTAAAGGGAGAGCCGATCGTGAGAATGGCCGATGTGTGTGCATGTTCCGATTTTTCGACTTTTATGCTATGGGGGTCGATGGCTCCGGATGCGGGTGAGTGAATGATACTTTTTGTTACTCTTTTTTTATTATCGCCACGTTGATCGGCTTGAATTATCTACTGTGTTAGGTCAGCGCGGCGCGAGTGAGTGGCCGGTTGTTACCTGGCAGTGCATCTATCACCTGTCGGTAATTAATTGAATATATCACGAAAGCCCAGTGCAGGTGGAGTCGTTAAGTTTGGCGCGCCTGTACTACACACACACACACACACACACACGCACACACACACACACACACACACACACACACACACACACACATACACACACACACACACACACACACAGGTAAACTCCCTACCTGCTTCTATATTTTCAACTATCTAAAACCTTACTTTATTTAAGAAGAAGGTTTTAAGACATTTGTCCCTCTCTTTTGGCTAATTCTTTTGAACTTTAAGGGACTAGCAAATCAATGGGCTTTTTATTTTCATTAGTTTTGTTACCCTTGGCCAGCTTTCCTCTCTTATATAAAGACACACACACACACACACACACACACACACACACACACACGACCTCCTCTTCTCCAGCCACAACTTTCCTTAATGTCCACTGTACCTCAGGAAGGCTTGAGGGCGTTCGCTGAGCCCATTAAGACACAAAACCCAAAGTCTACTGAAGCCCCGTCTAGCCCAGTCCTGCTGCGTTTCATTCACGTCCTTGCTAAGACCCCTCCTGTCCTCTCATGTCTTGGCTAGTGAGTGTCCTTCCTTGCCCAGTACCAGCAGGCCTCCATGCCAACACACTCCTTGTCCCTATTTCCTTCTCTCTCTCTCTCTCTCTCTCTCTCTCTCTCTCTCTCTCTCTCTCTCTCTCCAAGCTGAGATAGCATAAAGTCAACAAGCGGCTCGACTTTTTTCAGTCACTCATAACCATCACGTCCATCTTCATCCTCTTCCTCTTCATCCTCCTCCTCCTCCTCCTCCATCTTTTTTTTCTTTTCTTCTCTCTCTTCCTTTTCATGGTTCATGTTTTCCGTTTTTCTTTCTTGTTCATCATTTTCTTCGCTTTACATCACTTTCTCACACCTCAATCTTTATCCTCTTCCTCCTCCATCTTTTTTTTTCGTTTCTTCTCTCTCTTCCTGATTTTAGTTTTTTTTCTTTCCATAGTTCATGTTTTCCGTATTTCTACCTTGTTCATCATTTTTTTTCTTACATCACTTCCTCACACCTCCATCTTTATCCTCTTCCTCCTCCTTCTCCTCCTCCTCCATCATTTTTTTTCTTCTCTCTCTTCCTGATGTTTTTTTTTTTTCATTCCATAGTTCACATTTTCCGTTTTTCTTCCTTGTTCAGCCTAAATTTCCACCTTAAATCCTCCCATGAACTCCACAAAAAGAAAGTGAAGAAAAAACAACAACAACAAAATCAAATCAAATCAAAACAAAACCAAATAGAAACACCACAACAAATCACACACAATACAACAACAACAACAACAACAACACCAAAAAACACACACTAACAAAACCCCAACAAAAAAGCACACAAAACAGGCAAACAGACGAACAGACGGACACATGGACGGGCAAATGTATTCGTATAGTAGTAGCTGGACGACTATCTCCCTTTGAAGCTCTATTTCCACCGTCACTTCTCGCCCCAGGAGTCAAAGCTTCATCTGGTGCAATCGGATGAAGCTCGCCTGGGTGAGTGTAGGTGTCGATCAGGTGTAAGGTTTATCACACAACCCAGAGAGAGAGAGAGAGAGAGAGAGAGAGAGAGAGAGAGAGAGAGAGAGAGAGAGAGAGAGAGAGAGAGACTAAAACACCATTACCTACATCTTTACGACGCAGAAACTACATAATACCACCTTTTCGAGCGAGAAGGAAACAAGTACTACCACGATGCAAAATTTTCACTTTAGCCTCTACGCATTTCAATCATTCTTTTCTAACCACCAACTGTATAACAATAACCTGAAATAAAAAGCGAAGAAAAGTACCATAATAACACTTACTAACGAGCTGTGTGTTTTATCACCCCTACCTCCCCTCCTCCCCATCCCCCACCCCCGCCCAACCACCTCACGCAACGCTGTCTTATATTGAAATGTGGATATATAATTGTACTCTATATCAAGTCACCGTAACTCCCCTCAGACACACACACACACACACACACACACACACACACACACACACACACACACACACACACACACCTCTCCTGTCTGTGTTTCTGTTCCAAGATTAGTTTCCCGCGAGTCACGAAGGC
>CM035219.1:10978482-10994794 GCA_020233015.1 Callinectes sapidus
CATTCTTAAGTCACAAAAATTTACTTAACGCATTCTTAAGTCACAAAAATTTACTTAACGCATTCTTAAGTCACAAAAATTTACTTAACGCATTCTTAACTCAACAATTTATCCAACCCTAACCTAACGCATTCTTAACTATTGAAAAATTAACCTAACACAATTTTAACAACCCTAACCTAACCTAACACATTCTTAACAACCCTAACTTAACCTAACCTAACCTAACCTAACTTAACCTAACACATTCTTAACAACTCTAACAACTCAAGCCATATTTATCCTAACCTAACTATCCAATCTAACTAAATCAAACACAACCTTAACTTGACCTAAATTAATCAATCACACACGAGAGAGAGAGAGAGAGAGAGAGAGAGAGAGAGAGAGAGAGAGAGAGAGAGAGAGAGAGAGAGAGAGAGAGAGGATACACCCACACCACACCCACACAAATATATTGACCACCAAAATCACAACTTTAAACTATAACAGGAACAAAAATATCACTTCCTATACTAAAAACCCAAAGAAAAATAACACACACACACACACACACACACACACACACACACACAGAAAATATAAAAAGACTAACAAGATAACCAATAAGTAAATTTCCACCCCAAAAAATGCACACTGCTTTACCAATAACCCCTAAACTAACACCATTACTATTACTACTACTACACACACACACACGCACGCAAACACACGCAAACACTCACCTCCCCACAAAATTCTCCAGTACCGATGACTTTCCTGCACTCTGCCCACCCACTACAGCAATCTGCGGGAGGTCAAGCTGCATATGTACCCCAAGCTGAGTGAAGGCATCCTGCAGCTTATTAACTATGGGGATCAGCTGCTCCATCCCCATATTCCCTGACATCTTGGCGGTCTGGGGAGGGCGTGTGGGGCGAAAAACTTAACCTCCCAACACCTCCCTTCTTCACGCCCCTCTCGTACTGCTCAGGTCGGCCCACTGGTTACTCTGCCTTTCCCTATTTCCCGGCGTCCTGGGGGAACACTGGGGTACTGGGGGGGGAGGTGGCACTGGGAATGGTGTGTGGAGAGCGGCACTGGGCGGGGGAGTACGTGCACAGCGGCCAGGGGAGGAAAAGAAGAGGACAGGCAAGGCCCCTACACGAGAAGATGGCAGGTAATGGTAGAGGCGGCGTGAAAATTCAATACTATCTGCGTCTTTTTTGCTGCGCCCGGCCTCCTCCCCTTATTTAACTCCCCTCTACCCCATTATTACCCTCCCCCGTGTCCTTTGGGATATATTGGGGTGTTCCTAGTGGGTTTATAATGCGTGTATAAGGTTAAATTACGTGTTATAAGGCGGGTAGTTAGAGAAAACCGTGTTAGAGAGAGTGGTGGTGTTTCATGGGAAGCTGAAGTGTTTTGGGGTGTGGCCTAGTTTTTCTGATTTGTCTAGTTTATCTTTCCTTTCTGGTGTTTGTAGCTTGAAGGGTTAATAGAAAGTGGTGTGTTTGAAAGTTTTCTGTGACATTTTGTTGTGTGTATTGATATTTGTTGTGGAAAAAATCAATTTCTCTTAATCTTAATTTATCAAAGCCACCAAATCTTTCCTATTCAAATATCTCCAAGTCTTCTCAAGCAATTTACAATCTCAATAAAGACCGTAAAGCCAACATCAAGTCCTTATAACAGTAAGTATACCATAGAACTATAATCTATAACGTATGAATTACATAAATGGGAAAAAAACGTACAAACACATTTCAACATCTCAAATCTTTTCTGTTTTTCTCTCCTTTCCAGTCTTCATCAGCGCTTTAAAACATCACCAAAAGGAAGGAAAAGCTATATCAAGTTCATACCAACTACAATATATCCTGTCACAACGATAAATGAGCCTTAACAATGATAAAACTTCAATTAATACCCGTATCTACCAAGCAAAACACGCCATAACACTTCTAATATATCGTAATTCATATTCTTTTCAGATCTTGAGGTAGTTTCACATGTTTTCAAAAGGCCAAAGTGAATATAAGATCAATGTAAACTCATATATACTTTTTCTTAGCATTGAAATAGTAAAATAAGCTAAAAACATACTTCTAAACTTCAAATATATTCCAATTTTTCCTCCTTTTAAGTATTTCTGGGCAGTTTACGATCTTTTCAAAGGACCATAGTGAATATAATATCAAAATGAGCCTATATATATCCTTCAAAATACACAAATAAACTAAAACAACGCTATTTCATCTCTAAAACCATACTTCAAATCTCCAAATCTTTCCTAACCCCTTCAGTACAGAGACACATTTTCATATTTATTTTCATTATTTGTCTATTTTCTAAGGCTTCAGAAACTCATGTGGGGATTAAAACAGTACAGACTCTGGCCATTAATCTTCTGACCTCCATACACCCTTGCTAATGTCTATAGTCTTGTAGAAACTCAGAAAAATGTGTATTGTAGTGTAATTAAGATGAAGTTTATCGTGTTATAATGATTTACAGGTCTTAAAATAGAGAAATTGCAAAAACCTTATCTTTACCTTTAATTTTCGTGTTTTTTTTAGTCTTTTAACGCATTTTAAGTGTATTGAAGGGTAAGAAAAAGCATTATCAAGTCCATTTAAACTCCAACACACCTTAAAACAAAGAAATGAACAAATAAACAACAAAAAACAAAGAAAAAACATTCTCAAACCCACTCAAAAAATTTCCCTCATATTTTTTCCCTCTTTCGCTTTTCCTGCAATGAAAATAAACTGCAAAGAGACATAAGAAGATAGACAAAGGTTTATTTAATCTATACATACTAAGGAAATGGTGTTAAATAGCCGGAAAATGGTGTATATATGATGTTTTGTCACCACCACTCCTGTCTGTCACACCCCCAAACCTGCATTACGAAACAGGAAATTTAATTATTTTTCCTTCTTGCTTTTTTTTTTTGTCATTTTCTCCGTGTTCGTGGAAATATAATGACGAATCGAGGAGGAGGGGAAGGAAGAGGAGGAGGAGGAGGAGGAGGGGAAGGAAGAGGAGGAGGAGGAGGGGAAGAGGAGGGGAAGATATGCAGTTATGAATCACGTAAACATCGATAAACACATAGAATCAAATTATTATCAGTAGTAGTAGTAGTAGTAGTAGTAGTAGTAGTAGTAGTAGTGGCAGTAGTAGTAGTAGTAGTAGTAGTAGTAGTAGTAGTAGTAGTAGTAGTAGTAGTAGTGTCATTGATGTCATCTAGAACCAACCACATTGTACCGGAAACGAGAGAGAGAGAGAGAGAGAGAGAGAGAGAGAGAGAGAGAGAGAGAGAGAGAGAGAGAGTCACATGATAATAGTGAAAGGCAGTTATCTTTATTAGGAAATACCATTCTCTTGACGCTACTACTACTACTACTACTACTACTACTACTACTACTACTACTACTACTACTACTACTGTTTTCCTTCATTCTCGTTCTCTAGTTATTGTCGAGAGAGAGAGAGAGAGAGAGAGAGAGAGAGAGAGAGAGAGAGAGAGAGAGAGAACCTGCTAAACCTTGACAATGCTTATGAGTAAATAGAACAAGGAGAATTCTGAACAAGGAAGAAAGAGAAAGAAGAAAATAAACAAAGAATGAAAGAAAGACAGATTTAAAAAGATAATATAACCTTGATAACTTAACAACCAACCTTCACAACACTAGAAAAACACACAAAACAAGGAAATTGAGATAAAAGAAGGAGATATAGAAGATGAAATAGAGAATAGTTAAGAGACAAGAATAATTTTTTAGACTTTATAACGCTCTAAGTCTATTTTTCCCTCCTTCTTACAACAATATACAACTTAAAACTAATTATAACAACAAAAACTAGATAAAATGATGAAATAATGAGTAAAAAACGTAAAAATAGAAGAGGAAATAAGAGACGAGAACAATATTTAAACCATAACCTCTTTTCCCTCTTCTAACAACAAAATACAACTTAACAACCCATTACAACATCAAAAACCAGACAAAATCACTAACTAGAGGGGAAAAACACCCTTAAATAGAGGAGGAAATAGATAAAATAGAGGAAATAAAAGCTTTGAGTCTCCCATGTCAACAAAGCCACGTGTTCTATGTTGGTCCATCAGCTGTTTAAGTGTCACTCCCTCCCGCACTGCAACGGGACCTGTTTTCACCTTATTTCAGGTCACCACGCCCTCCCATGACCCCGCCCCACTGGTAACTAACCCCCCTTTGACCTCCCTGACCTTCCCCCGTGAGGTCAAGGACTGTGCATGTGTAGAAATACCGTTTTGTGCAGTTTGATATACGTGACTTTCTAAAATTTTTGCTTTAGGGGTGACGGAAAGGTATTTTGTGACCTTATCTTGTGTTTGACCTTGTGTGTGTGACCTAAGATGGCGGAGGGGGGTGTGGGGGTGTGACTGTGTGACCTCTGGTGTGGGGTGGAGGTCAGGTCACGGTGGTAATGATGTTCTTGACCTCTGCAGTACTGGGACACATTTTTGCCGTGAGTTTTGGGGTGTGATTAGACGGTTTTATTGACCTTAGGAAGAGTCTATGGAGGTGAGAAGATTAATGGCAGAAATTTGTATTATTTTTTAATCCCCACATAAGTTTTTGAAGTTGTAGAAAAGGGAGAAGCAGAATAAATAGGGAAAAAATGTGTCCCAGTAGTTTTGGGGTGTGATTAGACTGTTTTATTGACCTCAGGAAGAGTCTATGGAGGTCACAAGATTAATGGCCGGAATCTGTACTATTTTTAATCCCCACATGAGTTTTTGAAGAGTTAGAAAAGCATGAAGCAGAATAAATTGGAAAAAAAAATGTGTCCCAGTACTGAAGGGGTTTAAAGGTTATAGTTAATTAATGGGTGACTTTGAGTGTTAATGGTGATGCTTGACAGGCTGTAGTAGTGTCAGTTTGAGTATTAATGGGTTTAAATTAGAGAGATTTAGGTTAAGGAGAGAAATGGGAAGGAAGTGGTTTTTTAATGTGGTGGTTAGGTTAGGTTAGATGAATGTTATAGACTGGAAATTTAGGTTAAGGAAAGAAATGGGAAGGAAGTGGTTTTTAATAGTGTGGTTAGGTTAGGTTAGATTATTGTTATGGATTGGAAATTTAGGTTAAGGAGAGAAATGAGAAGGAAGTGGTTTTGTTATAGTGTGGTTAGATTAGGTTAGGTGAATGTTATAGACTGGAAATATTTAGGTTAAGGAGAGAAATGAGAAGGAAGTGGTTTTTAATAGTGTGGTTAGGTTAGGTTAGATTATTGTTATGGATTGGAAATTTAGGTTAAGGAGAGAGATGGGAAGGAAGTGGTTTTTTAATGGGATGGTTAGGTTAGGTTAGATGAATGTTATAGACTGGAAATTTAGGTTAAGGAAAGAAATTGGAAGGAAATGGTTTTGTTATAGTGTGGTTAGGTTAGGTTAAATTAATGTTATGGATTGGAAATTTAGGTTAAGGAGAGAAATAGAGAGGAAGTGTTTTTGTAATGGGGTGGTTAGGTTAGGTTAAATTAATGTTATAGACTGGAAATATTTAGGTTAAGGTAAGAAATGAGAAGGAAGTGTTTTTTTTAATGTGGTGGTTAGGTTAGGTTAGATTATTGTTATGGATTGGAATTTTAGGTTAAGGAGAGAAATGGGAAAGAAGTGTTTTTTTTAATGTGGTGGTTAGGTTAACTATTTCACTTCAATGAACGCCACAACACAGTCCTAAAACAACGACATCTTAACAAACATCGACAAAAAAAGGTAGTAAAGATAATTAAACAAAGTATATTCAGCAGTCTTTAGTTGGTAGAATACTTTGAGATGGCTGAGTTAAGAGGAAAGATCTCAAAGGTGGTTTGTTGATATGGAAGACAAAGTAAATTGCAAGGAAAGTGTTAAATTATGTTAGGTTTGGTGATTGTTATGGGTTGAAGACTCTTGTTATTAGTGTTTAGACATCACAAACTGAACAATCTAACTACCATTCACTCATATCCTAATTAATGAAAAAGCAATTATAAAACATTAAAAAGACTCATTATTAACAACTAACCTAACGTAACCTAACCTAACATAGACACTAACTGTTCCAAAACTAACCTAACCTAACCACTAACTAACAAACTAACATAAACACTAACCACCTCAAACGTCCCTTAACCTCCCCTCCACTAACCTAATTTAACCACCCCTAACCTAACCTAACCTAATCACTCCTAACCTCCCTTTCCCTAACCTAACCTAACCCCTAACCTCCATTCTCCTAACCTAACCTAACCCAACCTCAAACACCACCATCCCTAACCTAACCACCCCAAACACCCCTTAACAACCCCTAACCTAACGTCACCACCCCAGGGCAGTGAGGCAGCAGTGGCAACATGTCCCACCCAGCGCTGACACACCTGGAGGCTGCGGTGCGCATCAAGCAGCTGTGTGGGCAGGGCGACACGCTCCTGGTGGACAGCAAGATACCATTAAGGCGGTACTTTCGGTCCGGCCAGGAGATGGTCAGGATGGCGCATGTCTATGAAGAGGAAGGAAGTTTGGAGAACGCCTTTATTCTCTATATGAAGTTTATGACGTGGGTGTTTTTTGTGTTTTATGGGGTGTTTTGGGGGTTTGTGTGTTATTGTGTTTTTTTGTTTTTGGGGGGGGTTGTGTGTGTGTTTTTGTTGAGTGTGTGTTATTGTCTTTTTTGTGTGTTTTGGGGTGGTGTGTGTGTGTGTTATTGATTGTTTTTTATTGTTTTGGAGTGGTATGTGTGTGTGTGTGTCTTTGTGTAGTGTGTGTTATTGTCTTTTTTGTGTGTTTTGGGTGGTGTGTGTGTGTCTGTTTAGTGTGTGTTATTGTGTTTTTTTGTTTTGGGGGGGGTTGTGTGTGTCTTTGTGTAGTGTGTGTTATTGGTTGTTTTTATTGTTTTAGGGTGGTGTGTGTGAGTGTGTGTCTTTGTGTAGTGTGTGTTATTGGTTGTTTTATGTTTATTTTTTGTTTTGTGGTTGTGTATGTGTTTATGTGAAGTTTATGATGTGTGTTAGTGGGTGTTTTATGTTTTTGTTTTGTTTTGTTTTATTTTGTGTGTGTGTGTGTGTGTGTGTGTGTGTGTGTGTGTGTGTGTGTGTGTTTGTTTGTTTAGTGTGTTATTGTTTTTTTTCTTTTATTTTTGTGGTGGTGTGTGTATGTGTGCATTTGTTTAGTGTGTGTGTGTGTTTTCTTGTTTGTTTTTGTGTGTGAAGTGTTTTTCTTTTAAAGTTTATTGACGGAATTGTGAATTGTGTTTTTAGAAGTGTGTGAACTGGGTAAATATTGTGTTTTGTATAGTCTATATTGATGTAAAATTATTATTATTACTTTCTTCAAGATTGTGTTTAAGTAAATTGCCTATTGAGATTTGAAAAGTACATATATGAATACTGTTTTTTTAAGTTAATGTCTATATAAACCACATCTTTTTAAATATTATGTAACCTGTATATTTTGCTCAGAATAGTGTGTGTGTGTGTGTGTGTGTGTGTTACAATAGATAGATAGATAGATACCTTTACTGTCAAATTGTTATACCTAATTATACACAAAATTCAATTCTTTTAGTCTTAGAGGTCACATTCACCATAAATCATCCCATATACTAATTATTAACACTACTTTACATTCTTGTCCCTCAGCTTGTTCATTGAGAAGATACGAACACATCCTGATTATTCCAGCCACTCCTCAGCAGACAAGACCGCAAGTAACAAGCGAGTCAAGGTGTGTGTGTGTACGTGTGTGTGTGTGTGTGTGTGTGTGTGTGTGTGTGTGTCAGTTCCTCTTAATTTTTTTCCCTCATACACTTCCTATCAAATTAATCGCTTCTCATTATTTCTCTCTCTTTTTTACTTTTGATGCATTTTATCATATTGTAATTTTTTAAGGGATGAGTCGTGTGTTTGTGTGTGTGTGTGTGTGTGTGTGTGTGTGTGTGTGTGTGTGTTGGGGGGCGGTTGTATTAGGTGTATTGGAGTTTATATAGTGTTAATGTTACTTTTCTCACCTCTCAATATACCATAAAGTGCATTAAAAGATGAAAAATAGAGGAAAAGTTAAGTTTTTTTAGTTTTTGGAGGAAGTAATGCTGTAATTTGTGTTTTTTGTCTATTTTGAAGCATGTAAATCATTAAGAAAGAAATTAATACCTTTTTTTTCTACTACTACTACTACTACTACTACTACTACTACTATTATTTCAGGAGATTCTACCAATAGCGGAACGGTTGAAGAGTCAGCTGAGGGACAAATATCAGAAGGAATACAATGTGGCCTTACAAGAACAGGTGTGTGTGTGTGTGTGTGTGTGTGTGTGTGTGTGTGTGTGTGTGTGTGTTGATTAAATGGGTGTTTTAAATCCATCATTTTTACATATAAGAATGAATCACTATATTTTTTCATGTAAGAGAGGGAAGAAACTGACTAAAGATAACAAAAAACAATGAAAAAAACAAACCCCACTAAAACTAAACTAAAGATAACAAAAAACAAAACTAAACTAAACTAAAGATAACAAAAAACAAAACAAAACTAAACTAAAGATAACAAAAAACTAAACTAAACTAAAGATAACAAAAAACAAAACTAAACTAAAGTAAAGATAACAAAAAACAAAACTAAACTAAACTAAACATAACAAAAAACAAATGAAAAAAGAAACCCCATTAATTTGCCAGTTCTCTTAAAAGATCCAAAGACATATATGTAAGGGATAGATATATAAGAACCATTTCATATATTTTTTTATGTAAGGAAGGGAAGAAACTGACTAAATACAACAAAAAACAAATGAAAAAACAAACCCCACTAATTTGCCAGTTCCCTTACAGGTCCAAAGAAGTATGTGTAAGAAATAGATAGAAAAATGACATGACTATAGAGATGTAAGTTAAGAGGGGGGGAGGGGAATGACCTGATAGAAGTCTTGAAGTGATTTAGAGGTTATAACAAAGAGGACATTGGTAAGGCTTAAAGGATTAATGACCAGGATTGAACACTCACTAGAAACCATTAAGAAACCCCATTACAAAACATTATTCCCATTAAAAAACATCATAAACTATAAAAACCTATTATGAAAGTACTATTACCATTAAAAAACATTGAAAAAACATGAAAATACCATTAGAAAATATCAAAAACCCATTTCAAAACACTACTTCTATTAAAAACATATAAAAAAAAACATAGGAAATCTAGAAACACATTTTAAACCCATTAGAAATCAGAATTCCCCATTAAAATGAAAAAAAGTAGATGCAGAAATGTCTATAACACACACTCTCTCTCTCTCTCTCTCTCTCTCTCTCTCTCTCTCTCTCTCATCCTACCAACAGCTGAAGGCCGAGAAGGAGGCAAGAGAGAGACAGCAGCAGGAGGAGGAGCAGCGGCAGAGACAACTCCAGCAAGCCACTCAGAGACAGAGACAGGAGGAGGAAGAGAGACAAGAGGAAAGGCAGAACTACAGGGAACTACAAGACCTCGCCCTACACAGACGTTACGAGGATGACCACCACCCGCCCTCCTATGACACCCTGGGCACTATTGCATACCCCCTCGACCAGTTGACCTTAGATGACCTCTCGCCGACCCCCCCCTCATCTGTCATGCCCCCCTTGGCCCCACATTTGCCCCCCCGTGACCTCAAGCCTGTTTCACCGGGGTATGTTTGGGTTAGGTTAGGTTAGGTTAGGTTAGGTTTAATTGTTGTTTTGTTTTTTATTTGTTTACTTTAATTGTAGTTTTATTTTTACTTTTTTGTTTAGGTTATTTTTAATTGCAGTTTTGTATTTTACTTGTTTACTTTAATTGTAGTTTTATTTTTACTTGTTAGTTTAGGTTATCTTTAATTGCAGTTTTGTTTTTTACTTGTTTACTTTAATTGTAGTTTTAATTTTACTTGTTAGTTTAGGTTGTTTTTAATTGTAGTTTTGTTTTTTACTTGCTTACTTTAATTGTAGTTTTATTTTTACTTTTTTGTTTAGGTTATTTTTAATTGTAGTTTTGTTTTTTACTTGTTTACTTTAATTGTAGTTTTATTTTTACTTTTTTGTTTAGGTTATTTTTAATTGTAGTTTTGTTTTTTACTTGTTTACTTTAATTGTAGTTTTATTTTTACTTTTTTGTTTAGGTTATTTTTAATTGTAGTTTTGTTTTTTACTTGTTTACTTTAATTGTAGTTTTATTTTTACTTTTTTGTTTAGGTTATTTTTAATTGTAGTTTTGTTTTTTACTTGTTTACTTTAATTGTAGTTTTATTTTTACCTTTTTGTTTAGGTTATTTTTAATTGCAGTTTTGTTTTTTTACTTGTTTACTTTAATTGTAATTTTATTTTTACTTGTTAGGTTAGGTTAGGTTTAATTGTATTTTTTTTTACTTATAGAAATGTTTAACTTATCAAATAGAAATGAAACAAGGAAGTAGAATACATAAACATGAATTATTAGATAGAAAATATATATGTAAAATGACTACCAAAACACACAATAACTACACAATCTAGCCATTACCTTTGACTAACACACATTTAGCTCATAAAAAAAAGAGAGAAAAAAGGAAATACATAAATAAATAACTAGATAAAACAAAAAACACCCAAAAATAGAGAGAAAAAAAGGAAGTAAATAACAAGATGAAACAAAAAGCAAAAAATAGCAAAAAAAAAACTAGATTAAAAATAAAAAAAATACAAAATGCAATAACTTAACAATTTCACCACCACCCCAGACTAACACACTTGCCTTGGGGTTGCAGAGTGCCGCAGGTGGACCGCAGCAGCAAGCCCACGTCACTGATGGGAGCCAAGAGTGGTGGGCTGCGAGAGGTGAGGGTGCCTACTCAACTCATGCCAAACTTCATGTCCTTGGCTCTCAGCAACACCACCCGCAACATTGAGACTTGTGGGGTGCTGGCGGGACATCTGGTGAGTGCTGGGCTAGGTTAGGTTAGGTTAGGTTAGGTTAGGTTATGTTATGGTAGGGTAGGGTAGGGTAGGGTAGGTTAGATTTGGTTAGGGTAGGTTAGGTTAGGATTGGTTAGGTTAGGTTAGGTTAGGTTTAGTTAGACATGCACACACTAATGAGAGAAATGATAAGAGAAATATTTGAGAATGCAGAGATTAATTAAGAAACAGACAAATAACCACGTACATAAGCGTTCATACACAAATACACACTGACACATACACACACTAATGAGAAATGATAGAGATAAAAATTTGAGAATGTGGAGAGATTTAGAAACAGACAATTAAACACATGGATTTATAAAAAGAAAGAAGCATTCACACACACATATATAAGATAGACTAAAGAATATACACACACACACACATACATAAAAAGAAAGAAGCCTTCACACACACACTCAGATACACTACAGAATACACACACCCACACACACATTAAAATAAAAAAGCTCTGTTTTCACTCACATATTAAAAAAGAGCTCTATTCTCACACATACATGCACACATTGAAAAATAAAAGCTCTATTCTCACACACATAAGCACACTCACACACACATTAAAATATAAAAGCTCTATTGTCACACACATATTAAAAAAAAGCTCTATTCTCACACACACACACACACACTCACACACACACATTAAAAATAAAAGCTCTATTCTCACACACATACACACCCACACACACACAAAAAAAGCTCTATTCACACACACATTAAAAAAACAAAGCTCTATTCTCACACACACACACACACACACACACATTAAAAAAACAAAGCTCTATTCTCACACACACACACACACACACACACATTGAAAAAACAAAGCTCTATTCTCCCACACAAACAGACACACAGTACTAACCTCGCATATTCTCTCCCCACAGACTCAACACAAGCTGCTGGTGACCCATCTGCTGGTGCCCAAGCAGTGTGGCACCTCAGACTCCTGCACCACACAGCAGGAGGAGGAACTGTTCGATCACCAAGACAAGCTGGACCTCATCACCATTGGCTGGATTCATGTTAGTTCTTGTTTGACACACACACACACACACACACACACGTTTAAATTTTTCTTCTTTTCAAACTTGTTAAATTTTCTTCTCAAATAGGCTAAACTTTTTCCTCCAAACACACACACACACACACACACATCCAAACTTTTCTTCTTTTCTTTCTTTCAAACTTGTTAACTTTTCTTCTCTCAAATTAATTTAAAGTTCTTCCTCTAAACACACACACACACACACACACATCCAAACTTTTCTTTTCTTTCTCTCAAACTAGCTAACTTCTTTTCTCTCATACTTGTTTAATTTTTCTCCTTCTTTGAACACACATCTTTCTTATCTACACTTTCTTGTTTTTTTGTCATAAACTTTCTCTTCTCTCAAACCTCACACAGTCTATCTTTTTTTCTTATCTAACTTAACCTAAACCATTCTTCTCTTCTCCAAACTAACACATATATCTTTTTCTCTTTTAACTCTCACACTAACAATTTCAAACACACACAATTTCTACTTCCTTCTCTTTCTTTCCTAACCTAAACTGGCCAATTTTTCCTTTTCTAAACACACACACACCTTTCTCACTCTCTTAAACTTGTAATAAAACCAGTAAACATTTTTTCTCTTCTCCAAATACACACACACAGACACACACATTTCTCCCTACTTCTCTCTCTCTTTCTTTTCTACCTAACCTAACCTATCACATCTCACTAACCTCTCTCTTTCCTTCCTAACCTAATGTATACCATCTCCTGCAGGCTTCTCTCTACTCTCTCTATTGTTCTCTATACTCTCTATTGTTCTCTCTACTCTCTATTGTGTCTATTGTGTACCTAACCTAACCTAACCCATCTTTCGCAGACTCACCCCAGCCAGACAGCCTTCCTCTCCAGCGTGGACCTACACACCCACTGCTCGTACCAGCTGATGATGCCTGAAGCCATAGCCATTGTGTGTGCCCCCAAGTACCAAGAGACTGGCTTCTTCACCCTCAGTCCCCACCATGGCTTGCCTTTCATCGCTTCTTGTCAACAGAGCGGCTTCCATCCACACCCCAAAGAACCCCCGCTGTTTCAGGTACTGTGTGTGTGTGTGTGTGTTTTGTGTTTAGGGTAATAATGGGTAAATATTTATATGATAGTCCCGTAGCAGGTTTAAGTTAGGGTTAAGTATAGGGTGTTTTAAAAGGTCTTCACTATTAATGTCTTCAGTACTGGGGCTTATTTTTATTTTGTGTTTTGGGTGGGATTGAACTGTTTTATTGACATTAGTAAGGGTCTGTGGAGGGAAGAAGATGACTTGAATAAATAATGATATTTACTTTTAGAACACCAAAAAAAAATACCAACATTTTTTCCACTTACACTTCACTAAACAGAAAAAAAAAAAAAAAAAAAATCACACACACACACACACATACACACAGAGTCTAAATGAAAAGATTGTAACAGCGTAAAATGCCCACAAATTTACAAAAAGCTAAATAAAATGAGATATAGAGACAGATCACTATGAGCCCCACTCCAACCCAGTAAACTACAACACACCCACACACAACACTAACCTCTCCCTCTCTCTCTCTCTCTCTCTCTCACAGAATGCCGATCATGTGACCCTAGACGACACACTTTCCATTAAGGTGGTGGACCTCAGGAACACTTAACTCACTAACTGGCATCCCTCACCCTGCCCAGCCCCCGAGGAAATGCTGGCTGGAGAGAGAGAGAGAGAGAGAGAGAGAGAGAGAGAGAGAGAGAGAGAGAGAGAGATGCGATGTCTGATTAAAGTGTGGTGATGCTGCTGCTACTACTACTATTGCTACTACAACTACTACTGCTACTACAACTACTACTGCTACTACAACTACAACTACTATTACTACTACTACTATTGCTGCCATGAAATGTTGGTGTGTGTGTTTATAATCAATGTTTCAGGAAAGCTTTTTTTGTAATGTTTATTGTTTATTTGAGAAACTTTGATTTTTACTGTCAAAACGAGAAATTTCTGTCATGATTGAGAATTTTTTTGGATTTCATATTCATTGTTGTAAGATGAAAAATTTTGCGAATCAATTTTTTTTTTTGTTAATTGTGAAGATGATTTTTTTTCAATATTTAGTGTCAAGATGAGACATTTTGAACGTTGATTGTTGTAATTAATGAGGTTTTGAAGACATGACAAAACATTCTCTGTGGTAAATGAATGACAGTGTTGCATTGTGATAAGACCACCACTGACACACTCTGTACACCCTCACCCCATTACAACTTATGACACACACTGTTAACCCTATCACAATTTATAACACACACTGTACAGCCTACCACAACTTATGACACATGCTGTAACTCCCCATCATAACTTATGACATACACTGTAACCTGCATCACAATAATTTCTGACACTGTACTTTCCTTCACAACCTCTGACACACACTGTACTTTACATCACAATTTCTGACACTCTGTACCTCCCCATCCCTTATTTACCAGCTGACTGAACATAGCTTTGAGGCACGACATTTTGACACACACTGTACATTGCATCTAGTTGAAGCGAGAAAGAAAGTCTATTGCAAAGAAGTTGTTTATATTTTGTAATGGTTTATATATTACTTAGTTTATATACACTATACCATTAATATATACATGTGATTGTTAGCTTTTAGTGTTTTCATTATTACAAGTGACACAACAGCCAGTCAGCCAGCCAGTCAGCCAGTCAGCCTGCCGAGGTATTGATGTAATGTAAAGACTTGTCACTCTATCATTACATACAGCCTCACCCACACACCCACCCACCATACGCCTCTCTTAGTTGCTTCTATATCCTATTAATTCATGCAGAGATTAATATACACACTTTATAAATTTGTGCCCTTTTTACTAACCTTATTATGTGGCTTTGTTGTATATTAATGGAGGGAATAAGGCAGCTCTGGGGTGGTATAGGGAGGAGGTAAGACAAGGGAACCAGAAATGACATGCTAAAATGGAAAGAAATCACACACTAACTTCAACAAAAATGATAAATATGTGTATCAAAGGAAAGAAGGATGTGGCAGGTCTGGGGTAGTGTGTGGGGAGAGGATAAGACAGAAGGAAACAAGGTGAGGTGACATGCTAAAATGGAAAGAAATCACACACTAACTTGAACAAAAATGATAAATACATTGCACAGTATTTCAAAGGATGGGAGGCTGTGGCAGGTCTGGGGTGCTGTGGGGAGGAGATGAGACAGAAAAGAAACAGCAATGGGTCACATACTAAACTTGAAATAGCACAAACTTGAAGAAAAAAAACCATCCATATATGTTATCAGTTCCTATACAAACAAAGGATTAAAAGGAAGGGAACATAATAAACTTGAAAGAAATAACAAACTTGAAAAACACCCATATAAATTTTCAGTTCCTATACAAACAAAGAATTCAAAGGAAATAACACAAACCTGAAAGAAACACCTATATAAGTTGTCAGTTCCTATACAAACAAAGAATTAAAAGGAAGACAACATACTAAACTTGAAAGAAATAAACAAAGAAAAACAAAACACACACATAAACCAGTGATTCACTATACAATATCACCAATTTTTCAAGACTGCCGGGGGATAAGAACATTATAACTATGAAGGAATGGAATGAAAAGATTATGAGAAGCATGTATTTTTTTTTTTTATAACTGAGAAATATGTCGTTTTGAACAATATCACTTGTGGAGACTCAGAAATAGATGCGATATTCAGTAAATGTGGAGCTAAGGAACAGAGGACACTGGAAGCTATCTACACACACACACACACACACACACACACACATAAAATGCCCTCACTAATAAAATAATTGCTTTTTTTCATCATAAACTTCTCTAAAAATGTAGCATGTGTGAGGGAACCAACGCACACACACACACACACTCACAAATTTACCAGTTTTCTCATACAATAACATCTTAAATACAACAGATTAAGATGTAAGTTGATGCCTTTTTTTTAACACACACACACACACACACACACACACGCAACACTACCACTCCTCCTCCTCCTCCTCTTCTTAAGTCCTCCAAACACTTACAACCCACCTCACACAGTCTTGCCTTCCTACTTACACTTTATAAGCATCGTGTCTCACTTTTAAGACACTACGTTAAACACTCAAAACACGTGAAATGTACCAGGAAAACAAACATATATATCTGACTACATTTGTTCGCAGTTTGAGACGAAATCGAACGAAAAACTTCTGCTTACTGATAAAAGATGCCTAATAATGTATGTACTTTGACATTATTTTGAAGGATGTACAAACT
>CM035220.1:0-14304 GCA_020233015.1 Callinectes sapidus
CTCTCTCTTCTTCTTCCTTCTCCTCCTCATTACATCTGAAATAAAGAAAATAAGAACAAAACATGAGTAAATAAAAAAATGCAAATATAACACTAAAATATAAATAATAGTTAGTTTATTAAAAAAACATGAAAACAACAAAAAATACTAAAAAAAGAAAGGAAAAAGCTAAAGATGAATTGTAACTAAGAAAAATGTAAATAAAAGCAATGAAAAATACAATGTAGCAAAAATATTAAGATAAAACAATAACAAAAATGATGGTTAGAGGACTTATAACTGAAGGAAAATAAAAAAAATACTATGCAATCTGAAAAAAATAATAAAACCAAAGGAAAGTTATAGTGTTAATCGAAAAAGAAAAAAGATGACAAAGAAACAGCGAGAGAGAGAGAGAGAGAGAGAGAGAGAGAGAGAGAGAGAGAGAGAGAGAGAGAGAGAGAGAAAGGCTTAGCTAATGGCAAGGTGAGGACGGCTGAGTGTCTGGACGGATTGGCGTAAAATAAATAATTACGTCGCAGAAGAAGAACAACAAAAAAAGAAGAAGAAGAAGAAGAAGAAGAAGAAGAAGAAGAAGAAGAAGAAGGAAATAGGTGAAAGAATAGGTAAAGATAAAAGAAAAAGAAGAAAGCAAGATATATTTCAGAGAGGAAGATAAAGAAGAAAGGAAGGAAGGAAGGATTAATTAACTTTTTAGCATAATAACAATAATAATAATAATAATAATAATAATAATAATAATAATAATAATAATGAAAGAATAAATAATAAAACAAACATCACAACAGAGAGAAAAAAACATAAATAAATAAAAACACAAGAAATACAAACAAAACACCCACAACAACAACAAAACCAAAAAAATAAATAAATAAAACATGAAAAACAACAGATACATACACTCACTCTCTCTCTCTTTCTCTCTCTCTCTACAACCATATTTACACTAACGTACATACACAACGCATATATTTACACCTCTATTAATCTCTATGCATTAATATTCACTATCTTTTAACTATTCTCTATGTTATTATGGGAATCTCTTTTATCTCTGTATGTACATTATTTACGCTGGTGTATGTTTTTTTATATTTTTTTCATTTTTTTGGTTCTATGGAGTGTAAGTGTGTTTGTTGGTCGAGGATATTAAATGTATGAGTTTTATTTTGTTTGTTTTTTTTATATTGGGCCGATAAGAAATGGTGTTTTTCTATTTTTTCATTTTTCTTTCTCTTCTTTTATTTATTCTTTTTTTTTGTGGAATATCGAGTTTTTGTTGGGGAAATTAATTGTACAAGATTATTTTCATATTTCATTGTCGACCCAAACAAAATTGTGTGTTTTTTATTTATTTATTTGTTTGATAAGAAAGAAAGAAAAATATGAAATAAAAATATGATGAAATTTCACCTTTTTTTTATGGAATGTAAGAAAGTGACGTGTGTGTGTGTGTGTGTGTGTGTGTGTGTGTGTGTGTGTGTGTATGAGAGCACCTTAGGTCTGAGTATATATATATATAAACCAAAAAATATATATATATTGGAAAAAAACTGATCCTCTTTCATAAACTAACTTAAATATATATATATGTATATTAAAATTTTATATATGTACACTTCCCTCCCTCCCTTTCCCCTTCTTCTCTCTCTCTCTCTCTCTCTCTCTCACTTGCTGACTTACATTAGCTACAGTATATACAAGTCTACACAGAGCACTAACTGCACACACACACACACACACACACGCGCACGCACACACACACACACACACACACTACAAGCAACACACAACAAACAAACCCTTAAAAACCCTCAAAATTCAGGGTTATTTCAGGGTTCCTACAGATATCTACCCTACACAGCCCTAACCTCTAACTGTACCCTTAAAAACACCCCTTAGAGACCCCAAGAGGATGAAAACTGCCCCTTAAACTATAAAACCCTTAGTCCCTTCCCTATTTCTGTCCCTTAAACTGAGAAATACCCCTGAAAACATCCCTAAAAACCACTAGGGAAGGAAAACTGGGTAAATAACTGTAGAACCCTTAAAAATTCTCCGTTTTGAACCCTTAAACTAAAACTAACCCTTAAAAACAAACCCTTAGAGACAAGACAACTGGCCCTGATATACTAGAACCCTTAAAAATGAATTAATGAAAAGAAAGGTAAGAAATGCAGAGAGAGAGAGAGAGAGAGAGAGAGAGAGAGAGAGAGAGAGATTTTAAAGATTGTATGAAAAAAAACTTACTTTCTCTTTCTTTTAAATTAATTCCTCTCTCACTCTCCCTCTCTCTATAAAGGTTTCCCCCAGTCCCAGTATCCCATTTTCTATTCCCCCCTTTCCTATGTTTTGTCAATTAACATAGTCACCCATTAAATGTATCATGTTATTCCATTTTCTCCCTTAGTTTTTGTTTTCTATTAAATACATTAGTCTATCCTTCAAATGCAACAAACTCCTATTTTCTATGCCACTTTTGCATTTTCTGTCATTAACGCTCCCATTTTCTATAGCTAATGTTTTTTTTTACATTTTCTATTAGCTCTCAGTATTCTGTTTTCTATTGCCTTTAAGAGAACATAAGTATTAAGTGTTATTTTTTTTCTCTAATAACACAGTCGTCCCTCGAATGTCTCCCAGGGTACATTTTCTATCACCTAAATTTGAATGAGTCTTCCTGTTTTCATTTTCTCACATAAATAAGCAAATAAATGAATAATAATTGTCTGTGTATTTAATTCAGTCATTCATTTTTTTCATCGTTTGTGAGCTTTACGTTTTTTTTTCCACGCCAAAAATTGTGTTTGACTTCGTTTTCTATCAATGTTAGTTTTGAAATATGTTTTTTTCCTTCATTTACATAAAAATATTGTCTTGAATTTAATCATTCATTTCTTTCATTAATAAAAATGCTAACATGAAAAATTCTATGTTCAAGTAAAATATTTTTTTTCATTCACATGCAAAAAAATGACTTGACATTAATCCTCCATCTTCTTTTCAAATGTCTAAATATCACAATAACTTTTCCTTTTCATCAACAAACATGTCAACATTTCTAATTTGGATTTATTATATACTTTTCTTTCTTTCATTTGCAAAAACATCTTAAATTCCATCGTTTTTTCTTTAAAATCTTTAGAAATCACAAGTTTTCTTTTCATAAACAAAAGAGCATTGACACTTTGAAATGGATCTTATGTTTTCTATCACTCACAAAAACACTCAAAGTTTTTCACCGACACAAAGACATAATTTCAATAAGTTTAAGCAGATCTCTGAATTAATCACAACTAATATGCACGTTTTTCTACCAATAGGCCAAAAAAATCTTATCGCTTACAGTTTCCCAGCCAAAAGGAAGGAAAATATAGGTGTTCTCCGTAACCGTTTAGAAATTCCCCGTTTTCTAATCACTCGGGCAATTAAAGTCACGTTTTCTTTCGTCCCAAATCAATTACAAACTCCAGACATTTCACAAACCCTCACTTTAATATACCACAAATCCCGTTTTCTACCACCAATTAAAGAAAGTTATCCGTTTTCTAATCACTCAGATAATTAAAAGTCGCATTTTCTTTCTCCGTCAAAATTACAAATGCCAAAAAATTTCACCAGTCTTCCCTATTTCACCTCACAAATCCCATTTTCTATAACCAATCAAAGAAAACTCAGAATATTAATAGGAGACTAAAAAAAGACTAACCCCAGAAAACTAATAGAAAATAATGGGATGATAAAGAAGTAAACTCAGAATTTCACCATTTTAACCCATTTACTACTATTGACCCCAAAAATAACTAAATAAGTAAATAAAACCTAGCTTTGCCAATTCAACCCATATTTTTTACAATTAACCATAGAAAACCAAAGAAAAATAAGGGTAAACTAAAGGAAAAAGTATCATAACCCACAATTTGTACGACGAACCAAATAAAATCAACACAAAATAAAGGAAAACTAAAATAAAATCCTGAAAACCTCAAATTCAACCCATTTTCTATAACCAGCCACAGAAAACAAAAAATAAAATAAACAAAAGAAAACCCTCACCCATTTTCTACAATCAACAAAAAAAGGGAAACTAAAATAAAATAAAAAAACCACCAAAAAACATCACCCATTTTCTACAACCAACAAAAAATAATGGTAAACTAAAACAAAAATAGTAACCTCACCGCACATATTCACCTTTGGAGCCACCGCAGCGCACCACCACCACCACCACCACCACCGTCACCAGCCCCTCATCACCATCACTGCGCCTGAGACTTGTTGTACGCGTTGATGGTGATGTCGTCAACTGAATTAATGGAATACCCGGTGATGGAGTCAGGGCTTTGCAGGGAGGCGGTGTAGAGAGGGTTGACTGGGGTGGTGTGCAGGTCTCTGGTGTTGACGAGCCCCCCCACCACCATCCCGTCGTCACCCAGGCTGCTGTATGGGGCGGTGCTGCACTGTTTGGGGCGATGGTGTTGGTTAGATGTTGGTGTTTGAAATCTTGTCTTTTTGTTTTATAATTCTTTCAGTACTGGGATGCATTTTTATGAGTTTTGGCTATAATCTGTGCTATTTCAATCCCACATGAGTTTCTGAAGATGTATAAAATTGGCAAATAATAAGCAGAATAAATATAAAAATGTGTCCCGGTACTGAAGGGGTTAATTGAAAGAAACACACACATTCCTAAACAAGATTAATAAACAAACACTTTCACACACACACACTCACTTACTCAAAACAAACATTTTCAATCCTAAACAAGAAAAACATCACAAACACAAACAACACTCAGAATCATCATTTATTGTTTTCTTTAATGAATTTGCAATGTTTGAGAAGCAAATAAACAAGATCAATAAACATAAATACACACACATACACTCACTTAAGACACACATTTCCAACCTTAAACAAGAAAAATCTCAAACACAAAGATACAAATTTCCATCCGTAAAACACATTTAAAACCGTAAACAAGAAAAACACCTCAAACACAAAGACACAAATTTCCATCCGTAAAACACACATTTAAAACCGTAAACAAGAAAAACACCTCAAACACAAAGACATAAATTTCCAACCATAAAACACACATTTAAAACCGTAAACAAGAAAAACACCTCAACCACAGACAAATTTCCAACAGTAAACAAGAAAAACCTCAAACACAAAAACACAAATTTCCAACCATAAAACACACATTTCCAACCCTAAACAAGAAAAATCTCAAACAAAAAGACACCCAATAAAAACCTCAAACAAAGACACAAATTTCCAACCATAAACAATAAAAACACCACACACACACACACACAAGAAGAGTTAGTTACCTGGTATATGTTCTGCTGTGGGAAGTCAGGACCCGGTAGTGGCAGGGAGCTTGTGTCGTCCTCGTCCTCTGACTTGTACGAGAAGACAATGTTCTCTACCTGTTCTCGACTCTTCTGCCTGCTTGTGGAGAGAGAGAGAGAGAGAGAGAGAGAGAGAGAGAGAGAGAGAGAGAGAGAGAGAGATTAATATTACTATAACAAAAGCCCCACTAAAGCAATAGAGACAAATAAACCACTTACAAACTAAAAAACACAACAAAAACAAAGAAATACATTAGAAACAAACATATGAAATCAAAACACATACTGAACACACAAACACATAAGAATAAATTACATTATAAACACACATAAAACAAAAATAAAACATACAAAGTACACACACATAAAATTTGGAAATAGGACAAACACAAACACATAAAATACACATAAATGAAGAGATAAAAAAACAGAAAAAAAACACAAACAAAGACCTCACTCAAAGAACTCTGAGCCTTACTGGAAAAAAAAAAAAGCCCTTAAAAGAAATAATAAAGAAAAATAACGGAAAACAAAAAACCTCCCTACAAAAGTTAAAGATAAAAACAAAGAAAAAAACAAAGACAACCCCAAACAAAGACCTCACCCAAAGAACTCTGAGATGAAGGTGTAGTAGATGAGTGGCGTGAGGAGTGATAAGTACGTCCAGGTGGTGAGGTTGACCAGACACAGGCCGGGGAAGATGTTGAAGTGATGCAGCAGACAGCCGATACTCTGCACCAGGTTCAGGCAAGCCAGGAACGCCAGGTAGATGTAGAACGCTCTCTTCACTATGGGGGGCGGATAAAATTAGGTTAGGTTTTCTTTTTATTTATTTGAGGGGGGCGGTCATAATTAGGTTAGGTTTTCTTTTTATTTATTTGAGGGGGCAGTCAAAATTAGGTTGTTTTTTTTTATTTAATAGGGGGCGGATAAAATTAGGTTAGGTTTTCTTTTTATTCATGAGGGGGCAGATAAAATTAGGTTAGGTTATATTTTTTCATTTATGAGGGGGCGGTCAAAATTAGGTTAGGTTTTCTTTTTATTTATTTGAGGGGGCGGTCATAATTAGGTTAGGTTTTATTTTTTCATTTATGAGGGGGTGGTCAAAATTAGGTTAGGTTTTTTGTTTTTATTTATGGTTGGATATGCAAGATTAATGGATTTGGATGATGAGGATGTTAGATTAGATTATGTTATGTTAATGAAGGATCCATTTACTTACATACCAATAGATTTAAAGGTTATGTTAAATTTCGTTAGGTTAGGTTAACTTTATGTTCGTTTATTTAGATTTATGGTCAAACACACAATGACTCTCTATGTTTTTCTTATTCTTTCTAATCTAACATCCTTCTTGAGTGTTTTTTCTTAGAGGTTAAGTTAAATTTCATTAGGTTAGGTTAAGTTTATGTTCGTTTTTTTAGATTTATGGTCAAGCACACAATGAGTCTCCATGTTTTTCTTCTTCTTTCTAATCTAACATCCTTTTTGAGTGTTTGTTTTTTTTACTTTTTTTTTTTTACTTTTGAGTGTTTTTTTCTTTTTTTTTACTTTTTTTTTACTTTTTTTTTTTTCTTTTTTTTTTTTCATTACTTTAAAGCAAGCAAGATTAAATGGAGATATTTTTCTACTTACTTGGCATCCACAGCAGGAAAAGAAATCGTTTCCGCAGACAGTCGAGTCTTAACACCAGGATGAACGAGTAAATCTGGGTGACGAGAGAGATAGGTTAGGTTAGGTTAGGTTAGGTTAGGTTAGGTTAGATTAGATTAGATTAGATTAGATTAGGTTAGGTTAGGTTAGATTAGGTTAAGTCAGACTGTGTTAGGTTAGGTAAAGTGAGGTAAGGTAAAACAGACAAACATTTTCACACTTGCACTCCAACAAACATTTCCCATCCCTAAACAAGAAAGCTTAGAATATCGTAACCTCTAACCACACTTACACACATATAGGTGGATGGAAAAATTGATAGATAATAGAACAATATTGCAAGATTGACTTACACAAACACACGCACACAGATAGATAGATAAATACACACACACACACACACTATGAAAAACACAGACAAACAAACACTCAAACACACCAGAATAAACACCAAGGTAAAATTAGATTATGTTAGGTTAGGCAAAGGTAAACAAAACAAACATTTCCAATCACACTCACTCGCTCAAACATTTTCACCTATAAATCAGAAAATAAACGATCAGAAAATACAGACAGATACACGACACACACACACACAAACACTCAAACTCACCAGAGTAAACACCAAGGTAAAATTAGATTACGTTAGGTTAGGTAAGGTAAACAAAACAAACAATCACACTCTCTCAAACAAACATTTTCATCTATAAACCCGAAAATAAACGATCAGAAAATACAGATAGACACACAACCCGCAAACACACCAGAGTAAACACCACAGAGGACGCCAGCCAGAAGAGCGAGCCGCCGTGTCCAAACAGATCATAATTCTTGGCGGACACGAAGAAATCTGGGTCAGGCTCCAGGATCTCCAGCGCTCCCTGAACTGTGGTGTAGGGCAGTGCTATCATTGACGTCACCACCAGCACTCGACGGATGCTGGTGTGGTTGTCCAGATGACCTGAGACAGAGAGAGAGAGAGGGGGGGGGAGAAGATGGTTAGTCAGTGTGTGTGTGTATGTGTGTGTGCTATAAACTCCCTTTCATACTAATAAAGCTAAAAAAGTAAACAAAACTTGAATTACACATCTAAAATCTCTTTCAAAAACCAACTTAAACATTGCAGAATCTTCTCAAACACCACTAAACACCCACAACATCCCTTAAAAATCCAAATATCCTCTTCAACTCCCCCCAAAACTCATAAAACACCCAAAAACAGAGAGTAAAACCAAAAAAGGACTCTTAGACACTCGCTTAAGACATTTCCTGCAAGTTAGCTCATTTCTAACCATTCTCAGGTCTTTCTTCAATCTCCATACATATCTCTGAGCATTATACAAGTTAAAAGAAATAGGTAACTCGTTTTTAATCACCCTTCATTTTCTTCTTTCTTGTTGATATACAGAGTGTTCGGAAAGTCACTGTGCACTTACATTAACATTACACAACACAACATAAACATTACACATTAACATTACAATAACATGACACATTAACATTACATTAAAAAATTATTAGAAAAGTGCACAGTAACTTTCCGAACACAGTGTATATAAGGTTTTGTTACTTCTATTGGTGTGACATGTTGCATATAACAGCGAAAGACTTAAAGCCCCCAATGAACACCCATAAAATGTCACCAGACACATACCAAAGAAGATAGCGAAGATGACAACACTCATCTCGGTGGTGAGGAGGAAGAAGCACACCACCACATACAGCAGCTTGTTGGCCACGTCACCGCTGTGTGTCGTGGCGCTGACTGTCATAGATACGATACAACGCGCCAATGATACCAGAGTGTTCAGCCAGATCTGTGTATCGGGGAAGGTTAGGTTAGGTTAGGGAAGATTATGTAAAGTACACAAACAAACACACACACACAGACACACTCCTACTCAAACAACTACAGTATTTTCATTTATAAACAAGAAAAACAGGTTAGGTTTACTCTCCCTCTCTCTGATTTGAAGGAAACAGAAAATAGTATTATCAGTTCTTCAATCTCATAGAACACACACACACACACACACACACACACACAAAAGATTATATACATTTACACACATTTTTTTCATATAGTTGCTATGAGTACAAATTTAATCTTACACACACATACAAAAACACAATATCTACTTAAACAAACAAACACAAAAAATTAAAAAACACAATATTTATTCAAACACAACCCACAGAGAGAAAAACAAATCCATTTAAACACACACACACACACAGACAATATCTACTTAAGCAAACACACACAATTAACAAACACAACATCTACTTATACACACACAATTAACACACACACACACACACACACGCACATAATTAACACACCCACATACACACACGCACATAAATAACACACACACGCACATAAATAACACACACACACACACAAACACACAGTACCCACCAGGCCATAGAAGGTGGCATAGATGGGGCTGTGGACGGCTCGCAGTTTGAGGCGTGCGCTGTTGATCTTCACCAGTAACCCAATGAGGAACAGCAGAGTGGGCAGCAGCAGCAGCAGGTCCCACACACCAACCCTACACCACACACAGAGGGAAATAACAAGGTATATAACATAAAAAACAACACCAATTAATTTTTCATCCATAATCTATCACTAATATGCTGTAAAATTCAAGAGGAATCAGAAACTAAAAAAGAAACACACATAAAACACACTTTCTCGCCACAATATCTTGGTGACTTGAGAATGTAGACTGAATCAATCTGTGGTATGGAACATCTTAATCACAAAGAACGTTTGAAATCTCTCAGTTTGCACTCCACGAAAGGCAGACTTCTTCATCCCCTCATAATTGAATATTGGCATTTTTCATGGAGATTAATCATTTAAAACGTGAAGACTTATTACCCACATGAGAGCACATCAGTATATGACAAATGTACACTCAGTTAGATATTAGAAGACAATTTAGCTGAAGAGATATTAATAACAGTGGAAACTCGAGTTAAGACAAATTCAATATAGCTGTTACTCAGTTCATTTTTTTGCTTTAACTTTACCAGCAAGAACTCAAGTTACAAGCTGTTAGTGTTAGTCATAATGCAACAAAACCAATATTCTTCCTCTGCCTGTTTGTGTGTTTCCTGCCACACACATTACACTTTCCAGCTGAGAAGTATAGCATTGTCTTTGTGGTGGTTAATTTACTGGTTGAGGTCGGTAAAACAATGGAATGTGTCTTGTACCTTAGTTAGGGAAACACACACTAACACAAACCTTGAAAAAAGAACATTACATATCTCACTTAACATTTACCTAACCAAACACAACCACACACCATTAAAATATAAGTAATACATCGAAATCAAGAAAAAACAATATTGAAAAGCACCATTAAACATCACAATAATAAAGAAAACAAGATAAACGCATTTGCTAAACCAAACATACACATGTACGTACAAACACACAAACAGACGTACCTGGAATCAGCAATATCCAGGTACAAGATATATTTACAAAACTCCTCCTCATCCCCTTCATCTGGGTGTGGTGGAGGTGTGGTGGAGACATTAGAACCATTCACTGTGGTAGGAATAATAGTGGTGGTGGAGGTGGTGGTGGTGGTAGTCGTAGTAGTGGTTGTAGTCGTATTTAACCCTCCCCCACCACTCAGATCCTCAACTGACGCCATGTTCTCCCTTTTTTGGGTGTTACAATGGTCTTCACATCACTGGTTGGTCTGATTTGTGTCTTTTGGGGGCCTTTTTTCCGAGATTTGAGGGGTGAAACTGGCCTTGTTTTGGTTCACTGTCTCTGAGAAACTCACTGCTCACCAGACGGCAACACTCACTACAAAGACCCTGATTCTAAGGGTCACAAGATTGGATTCCAGCTTTATGACTCTATTTACTCGATTCTTACTCTTCTTTTTATTGCCATCTAATTATTCTGTTTATTTTGTATGTTTTTATCTATATTTCGTTGTGCTTTCTTTCCTAACTATGTGATTCTAAGGGATGGTAAGATTAAGAACTGTGGTATTTGAATCTCTCTCCAATAATGAGCCAAGGGACCCCTCAAAGCAATATATATAGCTACCAACATACATATATACTGCCACACACCACCACCACCACCACCAGTGCCACACACACATATACACACGAGTCGTAACCAAAGCCTTCAGAGCCGCCATTCAGAGAGCACTTTACACTGTTCACAGTATAAACTTCCAGGGTACAACTTTCAAATGTTGCGTGGTATTCAGAAAGCTCTCCACAACTCCCAAATGACGTGATTCACCTGGGTCTAGTGGAGCTACACCACCACCACTACTGCTGCTGCTGCTGCTGCTGCTGGGTAGTATACTAGTCTATAGGTGGTGTAACTCTCTCACTTGTTATTGTCACAGTTCTGGGAATGAAGTTCTTCATCGCGCCTCACACATGGCAGGTATGGAAGAGCAAGCAACTTTCTGATGAACCTGTGTGTGTGTGTGTGTGTGTGTGTGTGTGTGTGTGCCACAGTCTTGGCGATAAGCAATTTGCAACCCATGTGCCTGCACTTGTCGCCACACTGCCTGCCACTGGGTCCATGCTGTGAAATCCGCAACCGTGAATGGTCACTGGGAAAAACCTTTGGCACGGTTCGCCATATCGCATGCTCATAATGACAGTGACATGCTCCACACCAACAGTATTATCTGCTAAATCCACAATACTTTGCAGCACATGTTTATAGTATCTTTTCTTACGGGAAGACATAAGAGAGAGAAAATAGGAGAGGAACCTGTTTAACAAAGTCTCCAGATTATACAAACTCATGAATGGAAAAAAGTTGGTAAAACGGCTTTGGCACCACTTTGAATGTTGAATCTATACACCAGTGTCGATATTTGAAAAGGATGTCTCATTGAGCAGTAGTGGCAAAGATGAGGTGACGATTGCCACGCACATGAATGTCACTTTGTAGAAAATCCTGCAAGCTGGCCTATAAAATCAATGTCAAGACGTAAAACACAATAATTATTCTGTTGGATCAGTTCTAGGGCGTTTCTTTTGTCGGTGTCTATTGGCAGTACGGGCAAGAAGTGAAGGGTTCCAAAGACTTGGGTAAGGTTTTGATGTGTCCAAATGTTTTCTCATCGCCTTTGATACAATCTCACCTGCTGGTCTGAAGATATTGTTGCATGCCTCCTCCATCACGGCAGCTTGGATGTGATGTACGTACAGTAGTTGTGTGGGATGACAGTGTTAAGCAGTGCCAGGTATGAAGCTGTCTCCGTCTTGCTTTACTGTTGCACGACACATAACTACACTTAGGGACCGCTTGCAACACTTCCAGTCAACCGATTCATTTTTGTTTTTCCGTTTTACATTGTATGAATATCCTATAGAGTTTGTTAGCTTTGGATGTCTTTGGCGGGATGAGTTTTCAACAATAGCCCGTCATAACACTATCCACAACATCTGTATCCATAGGGGTAGGATCACACAGTGGATAATGCAGACTATTATTGTGTGTGCTGGACGTTTGCTGTGTACCTTCACCAAGTTCACACTCTTCTACTGCAGGTGGCGATAGTGGCGGCAGGGAAGGTTGCATCCTATCATGTGTGTTTGGTTAGGCGATTGCAGTGGTGCACCATCATCACTCATATCTAGAAACGAGAGAGAGAGAGAGAGAGAGAGAGAGAGAGAGAGAGAGAGAGAGAGGTTATTGAACCGGATGCAGGAAAACAGGCTGGAGGGGAGATAAGTCTGTGTGTGTGTGTGTGTGTGTGTAATAAAGTAATTGATTAAATTACGAATGATCAGTATCGAATAATCTGTAAAAATACCGACACAGTAGCTACCTGTGTTTTGTTGGCAATTATTGCAGTACCATTGTACGTCATCCACCGACAATCCAGCTGACTTTAACCTGAGTTGCAGGTACGGTGCTGCCATTTATAGCAGTTTTCACACTGCTTGCTGCCTTGGCCTTACTTCGCTAAAACAGACAATGCACGGGTATGTTGGCAGGGCAGTCAGTTGCCGTGATAGAAGTGTGCCTATAAGCAATGTTTATCCTCGAAAGTAACCTCATTTTGCTGGTTTGAATTGTTTGAAATGATTCGTTCAGCCGAGGGTTGGGGCGCAAAGACTTGATTGTGGGCCGCACTGGCAGAATTAAAAGAATACAGGGTTGACCCGTTTCGGAGTAAAAATGAGCAGGCTTGGCGCATGACGTCACGCGGCTTCTTCAGGTCGGGGTCAAGAGGAACTGAGGAACTCATGAGATCAGTCTGTCCTTGACCTCAGCGGAGTACATGACAGTGCAGACGTTGGCCGCACCTCCAGCGCGCGACAATGGCTTATATATATATATATATATATATATATATATATATATATATATATATATATATATAAACTCCTGTGGCACCCTGAGGGATGCCTCAATGAATTCACGCCACCACCATCTATCCTGTGCCAACTCCTCCAAATCCTCCCAACACTCTTCACCAGCTTCTCGCCTCATTGTGCGCATCCACGTCTCCTTCGGCCTTCCTCTCCCTCTTCTACCCTGCACTTGCCAACCGGGTGTTCCCGTACAATCACTCCCTCCCTTCTGAAGACGTGTCCTAGCCATTTCCATCGAGACAATCTAACATATTCATCTACCGGTTGCACACCCGTAATTTCTCTCACTTTATCATTTGAAACCCTATCCCACCACTTAACTCCTAAAATCCTTCGCAAAGCCTTATTTTTGAAAACCACGAATTTCTTATCCGATGTTACTGTACTATACCACGATTCATGCCCATAAATCAAAATAGTTCTAACCATAGTTTTATAAATTTTTATTTTACTGTGTACTGAAAAGTTATTATTATTCCACACAGGTTTTAACTTGCCCATCGCTTGATTCAGCTTCCTTAACCTTTCCTCAAACTCCACTTTTAACGATCCATCCATAGACAAAAGCGTACCAAGATATTTAAACTTCTCTACTTGTTTCACAACTCTTCTCCCAATCACGCAAGCTCTTGGGTTAGCAATATTCATATTAATCATTTCCGTTCTTGCACAATTAATAATCAAGCCAACTTTTCCCCCCTCTCTCACTATACAATCTAAGACCCTTTGCATCTCATCTGTTCCTTTGCTAATAAGCACAATGTCATCTGCATAATCCAAATCTGCTAATTTACGTCCATCTCCCCACACAATTCCAGCATTAGTTTCCTCTGCAACCCTCCTCATCATATAATCAATAACAAGGACAAACAAGAAAGGGGAAAGAATCCTTCCCTGAATCACA
>CM035220.1:14374-46640 GCA_020233015.1 Callinectes sapidus
TTGCCTGCTGCATCAAATGCCTAACAACAAAGATCTGATCCTTACATCCCCGACCTTTTCTGAAACCGGCTTGCTCCTCCCTCAAAACACCATCTAACACCGGCTCAATCCTATTCAACAGAACTTTACAAAATATTTTCAAAGCTATAGGAGACAAAGTAATACCCCTCCAATTACCACAATCACTTAAATCTCCTTTCTTTGGAATCTTGACAATCACACCATTTTTCCATTCCGACGGTATCATCCCACTTTCTTTAATTTTATTAAGTAACTTAACCAAAATTAGCGGCAACCTATCTTCATCCGCTTTAAACATCTCCGGAAAAACTCCATCTTCCCCTGGTGCCTTATTATTCTTCAACTGCCCTATTGCCTTCTTTACTTCTTCTAACGTAATCTCTCCTCCTCCTATATTCAAATCTCTCTCAGCTTCTGGTATGTCATCTGTCGGTGGTATTGGCCTATTTAAAACTGTTTCAAAATGCTCTTTCCACCTATTTTTTATGTCATTGTCCTGAGTGAGTAAATTTCCATTTCGGTCTTTAACTGGAATTTCTTTACGCTTATTATAACAACCATTCAACTCTTTAATTGCCTTGTAGGCTATCCTCTGACTTTGTCCATCGTTTTTATTAAGTAAAACTTCAGTCTCCGCCACCTTCTCATTATCTGTCTTCTTTAATCTCTTTTGGCCAATCTTCTAACCTTAGAGTGCAGACTCCACAATTCTCCCCTTGCTAACTCAACCTCACGATCATCAACTCGGCCAGCTTCACTCCTAAGTTTCGCCTCTCTCCTTTTTTTAATCGTATCCCAAGTTTCATCAGACATCCATTTCTTTCGCCTTGCCCTACACCTTCTCCTGATTGTGCAATCTGCCGATTCTTTCAAAACCGTTTTCACATCTATCCACATCTCATCAACATTCCGCTCTTCATCTCGCACTTCCAAGGCCAGAAACCTATTCCTACACTCCAACCTAAAATCATCCCTCTCCTCACCATCTTTTCTAAGTAGATCAATATCGTACCTATTTGGTTGAGCCTCCTCTCTCTTCTGAGCTTTCAGTTTAGGTTTTAATTTTGCTACCACTAGCTGATGATCGCTACCAATATCACCACCTCTTCTCAAACAAACATCTAGCAAAGAACTTCGATGTCTCCTACTGACAGCGACATGATCAATTTGATTTTTGTATTTCCCACACGGCGACACCCATGTTGTTTTATGTATGCTACGATGCTGATATAGTGTACCCCCCAATGATCAAATCGTTTGCCAGACAAAAACTTCCAAATCTCACTCCATTATCACTCATTTCTTTTCCAGCACCCATTTTACCCATATACGCCTCAAACCCTTCATTAGAACTTCCCAGTACCGCATTGAAATCACCGACACACAACAAAATGTCATGCCTAGTGACTCTGCTTACTACATCTTGCAGTTTACCATAAAACTCATCTTTTTTTTATCATCGGGTGCACCATTTGTAGGTGCATAGCAAACAAACATACTGGTGCTACCGTGATTAGACCTAAATCTTGCATAAAGTAACCGCTTGTGTATAGGTTCCCATTCTGTCAATGCAGTACCAGCACTTCGTCTCAGTAACAGTCCAACTCCCTGATAATGCATCCCATTTTCCCTACCAGAAACCAACAAGCTCAACCCACTATCCAACTTCATTTTATCTATTCCAGTTAACCTTATCTCCGTCAACGCACACATATCCAGCTTATACTTTTCAAATTCAGCAAAAAGTTCTTCGATTTTACCGTCCTGATTTAATGTCCTTACATTCCAGTTCCCAATTTTGATACCTCTTTTTGCAAAAATAAAAGAATTCGGCGACCGGGAGATTCTTAGCAACCCTTGCCTATCTAAAGGCTGCCCGGGACTAGGGACCGTGATATTGCGTGAATCCATTTTGGTTTCTTTGGCTGAAATTAAAGAACACTTCGCCACAGCGTTACAGTTGGCAGTAGGCAGCTAACTTGCCCATATGCCCACGCCCACAGAACTCAGCTAAGCTAAAGTCAAGCACGTGTCGGCTGCACTTTTCGACCATTTCACTCTTAAAGAATTCATCTGCCCGAAAAGTGCATCCACCTCCCTGCCTCCGAAGGCTTCGATCTGTGTAGGTAGAGGGCGATCATATCCTCACTAGCCATTATACTACCAAGAATATATAGACTACACTCACCACTATAGACTACACTCACCACATGGATATGGAGAGAGAGCCAATATAACAGTATTACACACACACACACACACACACACACACACACACCTCAAAATACCTGAAAAAATCACTTCACAATGATAGATATAAAGAGAGCTAGCATTACAGTATCACACACACACACACACACACACACACACACACACACACACACACACACACACACACACACACACACACACACACAACACACACACACACATACACACACACGGTAGACACAAGTAACTCCTGCTATATAAGTCAGCAAGGCAGGGGGGGGCAGGGAGGCGCCCGCCCTATGACGTCACAGCTGATGACGTCACAGCTGATGACGTCACAGCTGATGACGTCACAGCTCAATAGTTACGTAGCGCAAACCATTTTGAAAATGACCCCTCGATAAAACGATGACAGATCAATCTATTGCATCTGTTTCGACGCGATAAATAGGATAACTAATTCCCAAAGTACAAACACACTCCTAACAAAACAAATTCTGAAGAAATTCTACGGGAAAAAAACGGTTTTATGAAAATATGACACTTTTGAACACTCGTTAAATACCCACTAACTGCCACTTCAACGGAACAAAAACCCATTTCAAGACAATCGATCAATTATTCTTCATTGTTTTAAACACTTTGGAGTGATTTAGAGGCGGAAATAAACTGTTGAGAGGCCGATGATGAAGTTTTTAATGAAACTTTGACACCTCCAAATAACACTGTTCCTCTCCACTCACTTTACTGAACTGACGACACAAAACATCATGGTATATGAACTATCTTTTGCCATTAATAACAACTTGATACAACCCCTAATAAAAAAGTGCATTGGACGTTGCAAGAAATTTAGCCCAAAAATGCCCCCTTATTTACCCCCCCCAATACCGCCCACCACAGCTACCTCCACCACACACACGCACGCAAATCACTCCAAACACGCCACAGTACTCATAAAAAACCTTAAATGTGACTATTGATCCCAAATAAACAGTCCAGAAGCAAAGACAATATCCTGCTGATGAGGACGCCCGTGGGGTACGGCCCCCTCCCCTCCTCTCTCCCTCCCACCTTCATTACGCTTAAACTTGACCGAGAAAACTATGTCTGAGTGGCTCATATGAAAGATTAGTACTGTGGCAGCAGACTGTGGTAAGATGAGACTGTAATAATTGAGAGATGTTGCTTAAAATGACCGATGAAGTGAGAATCCAAGGTGGCGCCGTGGGTGGGGGTGGTGACTCACCGGACGTAAACATTGGCACGGCGGCGGAGGAGGAGGAAAACCGGCTTGTCATTTCAATCAAGGCGTTTGGAAGGTGGAAATCGTCTAATGAAAAAAAACTAACAAAAAAAAAAAATAAAACGTACAACCTAACCTAACCAGTAATTATAACCTAGTAATATATATATATATATATATATATATATATATATATATATATATATATATATAGCGAGAGAGAGAGAGAGAGAGAGAGAGAGAGAGAGAGAGAGAGAGAGAGAGAGAGAGAGAGAGAGAGAGAGAGAGAGAGAGAGAGAGAGAGAGACCCTACCTATCCACCCGTTTTCTTTTCTGGTAAACATGCTCACCCCTTCCCTACCCGTCCCCCGTACCCAACCAACCTCCCAGCCACCACCCACCACAGCAACCACGTGACGTCAGAGGGTGTGCGCAGAACTCAAAGCGGGCCAACCCTGTATTCTCTTAATCCTGGCACTGGGGCGCATCAACTTCCCCGACTGTAAGCCTGTAGAACTAATTGAAGAGGTAGAGCTCTATCTTTTGAGGAGGACGAGGAGGGTGCGTGCCATCCCTGCACACACACACACACACACACACACACAAACTTTGGATCCTTTCAAAATGTTGTTGGAGATGTATGCGGTAGGTTTCTTCTGTTAGTAATTCTTATCGGTAAAACCCCATTGTTTTTCTTTGTCATGTTTCCAGACATAGTACAGTATGTGGAGGTTTCTTTTCAACCCTGTGTATTAAAAGTGAGTGCTTGTTATCACTTTCACATGTACACTGCACTGCATATAAAATAGGCTTTTCCAAAGCAATCAAGCCCTGTCCTTACCTTATTCTGTATTTTGGGGCCATTGTATGCTAAAGGGCCATATTCTCCAGTGTCTGAAAGGTGCCAGTGACTATAGCAGCAGCAGGTTATCTAGGAAACAGCAGAGATGTAGCCAGCCCTTTGTGAAGAGGACGTTTTCCTCTCCCGCTCTCCCTGAAGACGCGATCCTGCCCCGTTTGTGTTGTGCTGTTAAGCAGTGTGTGCCATCCTGTATTTACTCTATAGTGTACCAGCAGTAAAGTAAGGAAGTAGTGCCGTGCCTTTAACTGCATTCCTGCCTCGCTGAGTAAGTCTGGGGTCTGTGGGTCTGTTACCTCGCTAGCCACGAATCTTCGCTGAGAAATGTCCCTGTGTCTGCTGCCGACCCGTCCTGTGCTATCCTGCTGCTGTGGGTTGTCGCTGTGGTAAGAGCAAGGATTCTAATTATAGTATCCTTGGGTAAGAGTGTACCTGCTGCTGCTGTCGTCGGCCGTGGAAGCTGTGTGTGCACGGGGGCAGCGTAACGGTATCAAATATTAAACCTGCCAAAAAGTTAGAAAATAAAAGTTTTCGCGTGACTTTAATACATTTTATTTTGCCTCGAGAAGCCCAGTACGTCTGACTAGCAGTAGTAGTAGTAGTAGTAATAGTAGTCGTAGTAGTTAATAGTACATAACAAACAAACAAAAAGATGAGTCCTCCCTGGGTAACACATCCCACCAACAGCCTAAAGCAGCACAGATATTGAGTACAAGCACGCATCCTTGACCTGCTGCCGGCTGCCACACCACACCACGCCCACCACCCACCACGCCTACCTGGTGAATGAACCCTTACTGGTGATGACAGCTGCCTTCCCTTCATCACAATTAACAGACAACACCAAATGCTCACAATTCATACAAGAACTGTGACAAGAAATATAAATAAATAAATAAAAGTAAAAAAGAGAAATAATTAATACTATGTAAACCTTTTGTCTCCCAAATGACCACTGGCCTGGGGATGACTCAATACACTTTCTGCCTTGTAAAGTGACACCATGCATGTAGAATTGTAACATTGTGACCTTGTAGAAGTGCTAATTGTGACCTAGACATAAAATACTGATGGTGACGGCAGTGTTCCCTCCTTCACTGTGACGGGAGAGAGACTCGCACTGGCCTGAGGATGACTAAACACACTTCCTGCCTTGTAAATTGTAACTGAGCATGTAGAATTATATTGTGGCCATGTGAAGAAGTTAATTGTAACCTGGACATGATAAAATACTTGTAAATTGTGACCTAGGATGTAGAATTACAAGATTGTGGCTTGTGGAAATACTAATTGTGACCTTAATATATAAAATACTTTTTTCTTGTAAATTGTGACCTGGGATGTAAAATTCTACCATTGTTTGATAAGATAAGACTGTGACCTGGATGATGATGCCTCTTACAGCCACAAGTCTTACAATTCATATGGGAACTGAATGACGAAGAAAAGTTAAGTCAAAGAGAGAAAGAATTAATATCATCCTAACCTTGTTCTTGGCCAATCCCCTCAAAAATGTCATAATTAACAAATTCACACCAAACTCTTACAATTAATACAAAGTGATGAAGGAAAGATAAGTTACAAGAGAGAAAGAATTAGGTAAGTCATTTTAACCTTTTGTTCTTGGTCAATCCTTCAAAACTCATCACAATTAGAAGACTCAGTACCAAAGCTTTACACAAATCATATAAGGACCGAGATGAAAGAAAGAAAGAGTTAAAAAAGAGAAATCACTAATACTATCTTAACCTTTTCATGTTCTTGACTTGCAAAATGCATTTGACATTTGACACTGTCATTTTGACATTTGACATTTGACACTGAACTTTACCAGATGATATTAGTACAAGAACTGCATGATAAAAATAGAGAGGATATGAATAAATAAATGAAATAAATAAATAAAATAAAGCTAATACAGTACACATTATCTTAACCTCCTTTCGTTCTTTGCCTCCAAAATTCATCACAATTAACTGACAGTAAACATTAGCCACAGTTATTACAAACATCACTGACTCACCAGCCAGGCATGAGTGAAGGGGCAGGCTGGGTGGTGGTGAGAGACTGATGGGAAGGAAGATGAGAGCAAAAGATGAGACAATGATGGTTAAGCCAGAGGGACACAAGGGTGGGTTTGCCAAGCCAGACCTCACACAGCTTGACACTCTAAGGCTTGTATTCTGAAACGCTCTGCTCTCACTCTTAGTCTCCCTCTCTCATTCTCCCAAGACTATAGAGATGATTAGTCTGAGCATGTATTAAGAGAGATTCTTTAACATGTAGCTCTTTCTTGGATGAATTTATAGTCTTGAAATCCATCTTAACCTCCTCAAGCTGGTGATTTACTTTACCCATTATTTCATCAGCACTAAATTAAAAGCTGCTGATGAGACGATGACCAAAGTACAACGCCAGTTTCAGTTAATATAGGGCCTGCTGGTTCTCAAGACTTCCTCTCCAGTTGGTAATGTAGGAAAGTTAATATTTCTCACTACAGTGGTGAAAAACAATCTTTAAACCAGAGTAACGAGCTACAGAGCCTTAGGGATGTAGTGGAGGTGGGAACAGTAGCATTTCAGAATAAAGTCTTCAGATTGTTGCGTTTCTCTGGACTTTTCTACTTGAAGTTTTCCTGTTTTGGTGTAAAATGTTAATGAGAGAGCTATCACATTTTCTTCCTTCTTCATTCATTTGTTTGTTTGTTTTTTGCTTCAGTGAGTTTATTAAAAGTAGTTTCTTACTTTCCATTTTCTTCTTCTATATATTTTGTTTTTAATCTTGTGTGTTAAATAGAAAAGAGGGACTGAACACATTTTTCTTTCTTATTCTCCTTTCAGTTTTTTTTTCTATTTTTGCATCAGTAAGTATGATGATAGTTTACTTTTTCTTTTCTAATGAAGCAATGATAAGTACATGGAACACTTTTTATTTCCTTCCGACTATATATATTTCTCCAGTCTTTTCACTTTCACAATATAGATTCTTTCATTTTCTATACTCTTTTCTCTCTTTTCTTCCTTTACACCAATGAACACAAATACAGCAAAATCTATCACTTGTTTCTTTCTCCTTAAAGTAAATGAAAAATGAACAGTAATTTCTTTATTTTTCCTTTTCTAACAATCTTGAGGTCTCTATCTCTCCCAAGCTGTGTAATGTGTTATGGTAAGGTTAGGTTCGGCAAGATTTAAAGAGAGAGAGAGAGAGAGAGAGAGAGAGAATGTTATGTACAAATGCACCATATTTTTATTGATTTATTGTATTTTTTTATTTTTAGAGAATTTCCTTATGTACACTCAAACACACACACACACACACACACACACACAGACACACACAGACACACACACAGACACACACACACGAGGTATTGTCAAGTCTATATTGCTATATTATGAAATACTATACATGATATATATATAATTCTACCTCTCTCTTACACACACACACACACACAAACACACAGAGACACACAGACAGACGGACAAGACATGGCCTATAACTCTGTGTGTGTCAATATAACCACTAACGACACGAATCCTGGAAGGTATCAAACAGTTTGCTCGTTAAGACTTAAATACGCAACACTGTATACTGAATGCTTAACATCTACGTCAACGATGGCTATTTGAAGTATTTATTGTAGGTATCTATGCTTTTTTTTAAGAGAGTTTAGATTTGAGCTTGAGCATTCCTATATTACATCATTATGCCTCTATGTACAGCAGTTAGCTTGGATTCTCACTCGCACACACACACACACACACACACACATACACACATGGAAGCACACACATACACAGAGAAAATATATTACGAAATACTGAAAACAAAGAAATTCACAAGCTTCACCCAAACAGAAATCAGAAACACACATACATACATACATACACACACACACACACATATATATATTACTCTACTAAAGGTGACTAGCAAAATGATAAAGAACTCACTGCACACAAGCTAGTCTCGGCCCCACAGCAGCAGCAGCAGCAGCAGCACTACACCACACCACACTTCCCTCATCACCACACTACCTCACCACCACCACCACTTCCTTCACTACCTTACACTAACCCCACAGCTGCCCATCATAAGGTTCCTCTATACTCTGGCAGGATTTACAGTACTGGACACACTACCTTACTGATGCTGCCTCCTCCTCACACACACTTGCTTATGTAATGTTTGAACACTTTTCCTGCAGTTTGGTTCATCTTCCTTATTAACAAAGAGATATTTCCCTTTAACTCACTGCCATCTCAAACTATTCTATTAACTAAAGACTGTTCATTATACTCTTCTAAATTATCTTTTCCATCTTTCTTGTTGATTTTTATTAAGGTTTCGCTGTTTTAAGAGTGTGCTGTTGTGTACGTTACAGTGAAAAAGTTAATGGATTGTGTTGTTATCAATTAGAGTGAAGGAAAAGCTATATAGTCATTAACAGAATCTTTAAACATGCTTATTTTCTTATCTGTCTTTCCATACACCTAAGTGACATAAGAATTGTATTATCTATTAGACTGAAAGAAAACAGTCATATAATCATTATCAGAAGCTCTATGCTTATTTTCCTTTTATCTGTCTTTCCACTCACTTTGTAATAATTTCTAAGCAATCTATGACTCTTATTAGATTGAAAGAACAACTGCCTTACAATCAAAATTTCTCCACTTCACTACAACCTGTTCTTCCTGCACCAACACACACACCCACCCACACACATCCACCCACCCACACACACAGAATGATTTGTCTTAACACATATGAAGGGTGAAAGAAAAATTTATTAGGTAGAGATTCCTGTTAGAGTGTGTTGTGGTGTCTGTTATGAGGATGTGTGTGTGTGTGTGTGTTGTTTTTCTTTGTCTTGTAAGAATGAGCAACACTTTCTGAAGCAACACACACACACGTATAGTATTGTCTCTCACCACTGTGTCTGTCATCGCCACTTCATAATAAATACACAGACATGACAAGGGTGAAATTAATCTCTCGTTTCTTTTTTCTCACTGAATTATCACCCACAATATTTTCCTTTTTTGTTTTGTATCTCCTTCCTACTTTGCTTCCAAAATAATGATCTTCCCATAGTTCGTCAACACTTCATAATAAATACAGATATATCATTGCATTACCTCATTAGTGCATTAGTTTTTGTTCTCTATTTCCTTCCTACATTGCTTACAAAATAAATATCTTCCCAGAGTACGTCAACGCTTATAAACACATTGTATCGCCACACCACTACCACCACACCTCTAATTACCTTATAGTACACACCCCATCTCATTGTACCCTCCCATCACTGCACCTCCTTAACCCTCACTACGTACCTGCATGGCTTTCTGGAACACAGCCAACTAAACCACTACCTCAAAATCACATAAAAAAAAGGGAAGAAACTAACACCAAGAGTTTTTACCAGACACAACACTGCTAAATGAACACAGCACCTGGCAAACTAGCAAAACCATTTCACCTCTGCCTAAAGAGCTTGAGAGAACTATTGCATTCAGATTAAACAACAGTAAAGTAACGTTAACTCAAGTACCGATATCTGAGCAGTAGTAGCAGCAGCAGTAGTAGCAGTAGTAGTAGTAGTAGTAGTGATGGCAGCTGCTGAATCTCAATGCACAGCCAGTTAATAGCCAGAGCAGAGAGAAGAAGTAGCAGTCTTAGTGAGGGTCGCTGTAGCATCATCTTCTACCCCATCGGAGCCTCAACTTGCAGCAAAGTGGAGGCAGAGGAGAGACAGCAGGACCCACAGAGGAGCCACAGTGGGCCAGGGCGGGGCAGAGCTGCTGTAGTATGACAGAATGGGACAGTTTGGACACTGGTATGACCCACAGACTTGGCAGATGTCCAGGGCCACTGACGACATTTCCAGCAGCTCCACTTCATATAACTCTGTGGAGGAGGATGCAATGGAAGGTAAGGCAATGCGCACACACACACACACACATAAAGAAAAAAGTAGAGGATTTATTGTTCAGAAGAGAAGAATGAGAGAAAAGATAAAATAAAAACACCAACAAACATTGTTCATTACATATACACAAGGAAGAAAGAAGAAAATGTATTATCTAGAAGAGAAGAATGAGAGAAAAAATAAAAACACCAACATCCTTCATTACACACAAAAAAAAGGAGAAGGAAGAAAATTTATTGTTCAGAAGAGAACGAGAGAAAAGATGAAATAAAAACACAAAAGAACATCCTCCATTACACACACACACAAAGAAGAAGAAGAAGGAAGGTTTATTGTTCAGAAAATAAGAACAAGAGAAGATAAAATAAAAATGCTAACAAACTGAAGAAGAAGAAAGATTTATTGTTCAGAAGAGAAGAATAAAAGAGAAAACAAAATAAAAGCACCAACAAACAGAAGATAAGAACGAGAGAAGATAAAGTAAAAATGCTAACAAACAGAAGAAGAAGGAAGATTTATTGTTCAGAAGAGAAGAATAAAAGAGAAAACAAAAATAAAAGCACCAACAATTTACAGAAGAATAAGAAAACGCACCAACAAACAGAGAAGAATAGAAGATAAAATAAAAATGCTAACAAACAGAAGAAGAAGGAAGATTTATTGTTCCGAAGAGAAGAATAAAAGAGAAAATAGAAAATAAAACCACTAACAAATATCCTTCATTACACACACACAAACACACACATGTACGTACCTGGGGAGTAATATTCGTACACCTTGACGGGCAGGACACGGGTCAGGTTGGCGGCGGGGAACCAGCGCTCTACGGAGAACTCCACACAGGTCTTGCTCTCTGTCAGCTGTGTGGTGGAGGAGGAGGAGATGGAAGAGTGAACAGTGGGTGGGTGGGTTGTATTTTTGGTCAATGTAAGAAGGGAGTTAGTCCACCCACAGGTAAAATAAATGATGGTAAAATAAAGGAATAAATAAAAGAGCTGCTGAATGTTGGTCCCTAAAAAGCAACTAGATGGAAAATTGAAGGCTCTTTTGGTATCATTACAAGGTCACACACTAACAAGATTAAACCTCACCTAACCTAAACTATACCACTAAAGAACATAATTTCTCCCTTCACTAACAAAACACAAGAAATACACCAAAAAAACTAAACCAAACTAACAAACCACATCAACCTCTCCACACAAAACACACAAAAACAAACCCCCCAAAAAAACCATCTTTACCCCACAACATCTCACCTTTTCAAAGAAGAACATAATCTTTCTCTCCACAAACTCCGCCCATCTGAGATGTGGCACCTTTCCCTTCACCACCAGCTCCCTCAGTGCCTCTGCCGCCATGCCATAACCCGTAGGAATGGTCATCTCCAGCACAACGACCCCTGAGCTGTCCCCGGCCTCTCTGAACAGCCAACGCACACAGGTAGCAAAGGTCAAAGCTGAACCATTGTGACCATGCCAGGTTGCGCGGGTTTTGAGTCTAAATGCGGGTGTTGGGGGCGAGGTGAGGTGGTGTGTGTCAGCTACGTGGTACTTGGAGGTTAGCTGGAGTACTGCTGAGCCACGTCCCTTACCCTGGACTCGAACGCTGCCCCACTGCCCGTCCACCTATGGGGTACAGAGGGGTGAGGTGATGGGTTAAGGGGTTGTTGTAAAGATTTCTTGCTACACGCACATCCCAACACACACAAAAAAAGGAGGAAAAAATACAAAGACAAACAAACACACACATTTTCACTCACCCCCAAACAAATACAAAAACAAACACAATTTAATTCCCAAAACACACACACACACACACACACCTGTTGTATCTGAAGACTAAGGAAGTTGTCTGGGGTGATGAAAAACGTCCTTGCTTGAGAGTGGTCATGCAGCGGCTCCACAGTAACACTCAGCTTAGTGTCCCGCGCATCACCCTCATGCTGGGAGTACTCATAAAGAGCCTCCCAGCTGCCAGGGTGTCCTGTGATGGAGGGAGAGAGAGAGAGTGAATGATGTAGGGAGTTTAAGTGACCCAAGATTTGAAGGGTTAAGTTTAAGTGACCCAAGATTTGAAGGGGTTTAAGTACCCTCTTTAAAGACCCTGGCCCAAGTCTGACCCTAAGTCCTAAGTGAGAAGGGAGTTTAAGTGACCCAAGATTTGAAGGGTTAAGTTTAAGTTTTGAAGGGTTAAGTTTAAGTAAGATTTGAAGGGTTAAGTTTAAGGGTGAAGGGTTAAGTTTAAGTGAGATTTGAAGGGTTAAGTTTAAGTGGCCCAAGATTTGAAGGATGTTCTTATGGTTCCAGTGACAAATGAACACAATTACTATATAAATGGTAGAAGAAACACCCTTTAAAAACCCAGCTTAAGTTTAAGTGACACAAGATTTGAAGGATGTTCTTATGGTTCCAATGACAAAAGAACACAATCACTATATAAATGATAGAAGAAACACCCTTTAGAAACCCAGCTTGTAATCTCTGTGGCCTTTGAAAACAGACATGGAGAGAGAGAGAGAGAGGGAAGCATTTCAAAATACACTCCCTCCCCCCCCTCTCTTTCATTTTCCTAACCTGCGTTGACATCCATCCACCATCATGTGACCGCTGTGACTGCAACCACCTCATGATACTGGGCGTCATAATCTCGCCTCGCATGGAATACAGCCGCAGTGCATAGGCCGTCGCTGCAACGTTCCCTGCGTCGTGGCGGTGGGGGCGGCGCGGCTGGAGGTGTGGCCGCTGGGACTCCACGCGGTAGGAAGGAAGGGGAACCAGGTCCTCACCCCAGTACACGTATTTCACTGTTGGTATGGGGTGGGTGTTAGGTTAGGTTAGGTCAGGTTAGGTTAGGTTTGCTGTGGGGTGTTTTTTGTGTGGAAAAGAGAGAGAAATGAGGGAAAAAAAGGTGACAAAGAAAGGGAGAGAGAGAGAGGGAAAGGAAGGTTAGGTTAGGTTAAGTATGGGGTGGGTTAGGTTAGGTTAGGTTTGTTTTAGGGTGTTTTTTGGGTTAAAAAGAGAGAGAAATGAGAAAAAAAGGTGACAAAGAAAAAGAGAGAGAGGGGAAGGAAGGTTAGGTTAGGTATGGGGTGGGTATCAGATTAGGTGAGGTTAGTTTTGTTGTGGGGTGTTTAGAGGAGGAAAGGTGAGAGAGAGGGAGAAAAAAAAGGTGACAAAAGAAAGAAAGAGAGAGAGGGGGAGAGAAAGTGAAAGAAATACAAGTGAAATAAGAATGAATATGGATATGAGAAAGTGAAGGAACGTTATAGTATAAATTTGAAGTATATGACAGCTGTACCACCCCCCAGTTCATCCCAGTACTAACAAAACATTACAGTGGAGGTTCTAATTACATTCTAACACTTGTACCATTACCATTCCATCCCAGTATCATTCCTAACACCTCCCAATTAATCAGCACTGGGATGCATTTTTAGCATTATGCTGATTTTATACAGGGGTTAGGTTAGGTTAGTAATTATGAAGTAAATGGTTAGCTGTCCTAATAAATATCCGTTTATATAAGCCTAATGGTGGTGGCGACGGTGATGGTGGTTGTAATGATACTCCCCTGTGTTAAGATTAATAGTAACTCAATACAATGCTGTGCTTAGTTAGTAGTGTAGCAGTGGTGTCTTGGTGAGTTGGTGCAGTGCATTTGGTAGTTAGTAGTAGCTATGGCTGTACGTGTGTGCGTGTGTGTGTGTGTGTGTGTGTTTATATACCAAAGCAAACTACTGCAAATGCAAATAAAAACGTGTGTGTTTTTGTGTTTATAAACTGAAGTATGTTTTGTGTAGTGTTTTTGAGGTAATTTAAGGGTTTTTTTCAATGTTTAAAGGCTTACTAAGTATGTTATGTGCATTTTTTTGTGTTTTTAGAGGTTATTTAAGGATTTTTTTTCAATATTTCTGTATATTAAGAGTGTTATGTGTGCTTTCAAAGATTATCAGTGTGTTTTTTTCAATATTTTGGTATGTCGAAGTGTTGATTTGAGTGCATTTCAGTGTGTTTTAGGTGGTGTGTGTATGTGTGCGCATGTGTGTGTGTGTGTGTGTGTGTGTGTGTGTGTGTGTGTGCGTGTGTGTGTGTGTGAGGCGTGCACAGAGAGGTATATACACAAGACAGTTACCGGCAGCCAGACTCTCGGGAATTTCAGGGCCTGCGGTGAAGGATAGTAAGGGTCAATATTGCATGCCACTCATACTTCAGGATTGTTTTGTCTTTTTAATTCAGTACACACACACACACACACACACACACACACACACACTTTCTTTTCTTTTTTATCTTTCTCGCACAAATAAACACAGATTTTAGGAACTAACACACTCAACACCCTCATAATAAAACACACATACACCTTTTTTTCTGTTTTTTCTATCTTGTTCACACATACAAACACAATAATAACATACACAAGACCCTAAAAAAACACACACACATTTTTTTTCTTTTTTCATCTTTCTCACATACAAACACACTAATAATACACACAAGACCCTCACAAAAAACACACACACATTTGTTTCCTCCTTTTTCATCCTTCTCACACTTAAACACACTCAAAACACACACATACACACAATTTTTTCCTTTTTCTATCCTTCTCACATACAAACACACTCAGTTTTTCCTTTTTTCATCTTTCTCACACACACAAACACTCAAAACACATACACACACACTCAAAACACACACAAACACACAATCATTTTTCCCTTTTCCATCTTTCTCACACACACAAACACTCAAAACACATACAAACACACTCAAAACACACACAAACACACAATCATTTTTCCTTTTTCCATCTTTCTCACACACACACAAACACTCAAAACACATACAAACACACTCAAAACACACACAAACACACAATAATTTTTCCTCTTTTCATCTTTCTCACACACACAAACACTCAAAACACATACAAACACACTCAAAACACACACACACACAATCATTTTTCCTTTTTCCATCTTTCTCACACACACAAACACTCAAAACACACACAAACACACTCAAAACACACACACACACAATCATTTTCCTTTCTCCACCTTTCTCACACACACAAACACACAAAACACATACAAACACACTTAAGACCCTCAAAAAACACACACACCAAACCCTCACCTTCCTGCCTTGCATTTCGCGTCAGGAACCCAAACGCCTTATGTGCGTGTTTGGACCCCGACATATGCAGCGCTAGAGCCACCAGGGACACTTCTAAAGGTCGCGATGCTTTCCCCACCAGGTCCAAGTTGTCTTCCACCCAGTTACGGCCGTGGGAGATTGATGCTTCTACCTGTTCGTCCAGAGGCTGTGTGGAACGATAGAGGGTAAGTTAAGGATATGAGAGGAAGGTTGAGGAGAGAATGAGAGACCTGAAGTATGTGTTTGTGTGTGGAATGAGAGAGGTAAGTTAAGGATATGAGAGGAAGGTTGAGGAGAGAAAGAGAGACCTGAAGGGTGTATATGTATGTGTTTGTGTGTGGAATGAGAGAGGGTAAGTTAAGGATATGAGAGGAAGGTTGAGGAGAGAAAGAGAGACCTGAAGTGTGTGTTTGTATGTGTTTGTGTGTGGAATGATAGAGGTTAAGTTAAGGATATGAGAGGAAGGTTGAGGAGAGAAAGAGAGCGCTGAAGTGTGTGTGTATGTGTTTGTGTGTGGAATGAGAGAGGGTAAGTTAAGGATATGAGAGGAAGGTTGAGGAGAGAAAGAGAGACCTGATGTGTGTGTGTATGTGTATGTATGTATGTGTATGTGTGTGGGATATGTGAGGAAGTTTGAGGAGAGAAAGAGAGACCTGAAGTGTGTATGTGTTTGTGTTTGTGTGTGGAATGATAGAGGGTAAGTTAAGGATATGAGAGGAAGGTTGAGGAGTGAAAGAGAGACCTGATGTGTGTGTTTGTATGTGTTTGTGTGTGGAATGAGAGAGGGTAAGTTAAGGATATGAGAGGAAGGTTGAGGAGAGAAAGAGAGACCTGAAGTATGTGTTTGTGTGTGGAATGAGAGAGGATAAGTTAGGGATATGAGAGGAAGGTTGAGGAGAGAAAGAGAGACCTGAAGTATGTGTTTGTGTGTGGAATGAGAGAGAGTAAGTTAAGGATATGTGAGGATGGTTGAGGAGAGAAAGAGAGACCTGATGTGTGTGTGTATGTGTTTGTATGTATGTGTTTGTGTGTGGAATGAGAGAGGGTAAGTTAAGGATATGAGAGGAAGGTTGAGGAGAGAAAGAGAGACCTGATGTGTGTGTGTGTTTGTGTTTGTGTGTGGAATGAGAGAGGGTAAGTTAAGGATATTAGAGGAAGGTTGAGGAGAGAAAGAGAGACCTGAAGTATGTGTATGTGTATGTGTATGTGTGTGGAATGAGAGACAATAAGTTAAGGATATGAGAGGAAGGTTGAGGAGAGAAAGAGAGACCTGAAGTATGTGTTTGTGTGTGGAATGAGAGAGAGTAAGTTAAGGATATGTGAGGAAGGTTAAGGAGAGAAAGAGAGACCTGATGTGTGTGTGTATGTGTTTGTATGTATGTGTTTGTGTGTGGAATGAGAGAGGGTAAGTTAAGGATATGAGAGGAAGGTTGAGGAGAGAATGAGAGACCTGAAGTGTGTGTATGTGTGGAATGATAGAGGTTAAGTTAAGGATATGAGAGGAAGGTTGAAGAGAGAAAGAGAGACCTGAAGTGTGTGTATGTATGTGTATGTATGTGTTTGTGTGTGTGTTTTATGTAAGATAGGAAAGCTGGCCAAGTGTATAAATAATAAAACAGTGGGAATAAAAAGAGAGACCTGAAGTGTGTGTATGTGTGTGCATGTGTTTGTGTGTGTTTTATGTAAGACAGGAAAGCTGGCCAAGGGTATAAATAATAAAACAGTGGGAATAAAAAGCCCACTTATTTGCCAGTCCTCTTAAAGTTCAAAAGGGTAAGCCACAAGACAGGGATGAATGTGTTGCAACTTCCCTTCTTCCATAAAATCAAGTCATAGGAAGAAGGAAACATAGAAGCAGGCAGGGAGTTCCACAGCTTAACAGAGAGTGAATGATTGAAAGTACTGGTTAACTTTTGCATTCGTGAGTTGGACAGAATAATGTGTGAATGTGTGTGTGTGTGTGTGTGTGTGGAAGAATGTTTCTAATCTGTATTCATCTTCCTTTTCCTCAGCCATTTATATTTCTCTCTCATTTATATGTTTACTTTTGTTGTCATTGGTAACTTTGCATATATGTATTATTAAGAGGTAACGGAAATGTAGAAGGCTGGACCCTATATAATTATTTGAGGTAATACTAATTTTAACGTACATGTCTAGGTTGTGGTCAATAAACTATCTATCCATCTATCTGTGTGTTTGCCGACCCCCCGAACCCCAAACACACACCGAAGGCAAGTCGCGGATGGCATGGAGGGCGATCATGGTGTGTGCGGTGATGGAGAGGTTGAGGGCGTGCGTTGACATGCCAGTGAGGGAATAGAGTGCCGGTACCAACTTCCTGTCTGGCACTTCCCCGCTCGGCTCCTCCCAGGCGCCGTGTGGGGCTTGTTGGGCCAGCACGAACCTTGGGGGGGGGGCGTTAGGTTAGGTTTTTGTTTGTTAATTGAGAGCACTGGTTAACTCTTGCATTAGGGAGTTGATTAGATTAGATGGGGATAGAAATGCAAAATGAACTCAGGTCTTATGAATCTCTAATAAGTAAACACACACACACAATATAGACACTTCCTTCTCTTCTTCTTCTTCTTTTCTTCCATACTCTTTCTCTTTCTCTTCTTTTTTTCTCTTCCATACTCTCTTTTCTTCTTCTTCCTTCTCTTCCAAACCTCTCTCTCTCTCCTTCCTTGCAAACACACACACAAATACTTCTCTTCCTCTTCTCTTTCACACTCTCTTTTCTTCTTCTTCTTCCTCTTCCTTCTCTTCCATACCTCTCTCTCTCCTTCCTTGCAAACTCCTCTTACTTTCCCCATCAAACACACACACACACACAGATACTTACTTGAGAGCCTTGTCGGTCACCTGTGGGTCAACATAGAGCAGGTGTGGCCAGGTGACAGACACTTCATTAAGAGCACGCAACACTAAGCTGGTCACCCACACTGAACTTCTCTTGCTGGTCCTGAAAAAGAGAGAGAGAGAGAGTGTGTATTAGATTAGGTTAGGTTAGGTTTGGTCAAAGAGAGAGAGAGAGAGAGAGAGAGAGAGGGAGAGGGTTAGATTAGATTGAGTTTGGTTTGGTTAGAGAGAGAAAGAGAGAGAGAGAGAGGGAAAGAGAAGATTTGGAAAGTAAAAGGAAATTAGGAAAAAGGTTAATAAAGAAAAGAAGACTGAGAAAAAGGGGAAGGAAAAGTAGAGAAAACATCACCAACATCAAAAACTGAGAAAAAGGGAAAGAAAAGAAGAAAAGCAAAAAATAAACATCACCAACATCAAAAACAGAAAAAAAAGAAAAAGGTAAGAAAGGTACAGAAAAAACATCATGAACAACAAAAACTGAAAAAAAAGAGAAAGAAAAGAAGAAAAGTAGAAAAAACATCACCAACATAAAAAAAAGCTGAGAAAAAAGAAGAAAAGAAGAAAAGTTAAAAAAATACCATCAAAAACTGGAAAAAATTGGAAATGAAGGAAAGAAAAGTAGAAAAAACACCATCAACATAAAAAACAGAAAAAAAGGGAAAGAAAAGAAGAAAAGTAAAAAAAACACCATCAACATAAAAAACCAAGAAAAAAACGAAAGAAAAGAAGAAAAGAAAAGTAGAGAAAAAACACCATCAACATCAAAAACTTAGAATAAGAAAAAAGAAAAGAAGAGTATAGAAAACATCAATAACATAAAAAACTGAAAAAAAGTAAAAGAAAAAAGAGAAGTAGAGAAAAACACCATCAACATCAAAAACTAAGAAAAAGAAAAAAGAAAAGAAGAAGAGTATAGAAAACATCAATAACATAAAACACTGGAAAAAATAGAAAAAGAAGAAAAGAAAAGTAGAGAAAAACACCATCAACATCAAAAACTAAGAAAAAGGAAAAAGAAAAAAAGAAAAGCACAATCACCAACAATACCACCACTACCACCACCACCACCACCAGCACCACCACCAGACACTCACCTGAAGTACTTGAACCCTCCATCTCTGTTCTGGTAGACAAGGAGGGTTTGGTACAGCAGCGACAGCCCTTTGAACACTTCCTTCTCATTCAGTGGTGGTTCCTGGGCCATCTCCCGCCAATACTTCAGCTGCACCACCGTCAGGAGGAAGCTGAAGGCCACCGGTTCGCAGCCAGCCTGGTGTATTGGGGTTAGGTTAGGTTAGGTTAGGTTAGCTTACGTTAGGTTAGGTTTGGGGTTGTTTTGTCTTTTTTAATTCAGTACACACACACACACACACATACACACACTTTCTTTTCTATTTTATCTTTCTCGCGCAAATAAACACAGATTTTAGGCACTAACACACTCAACACCCTCATAAAAAAACACACATACATCTTTTTTCTGTTTTTTCCATCTTGTTTACTCATACAAACACACTAATAACATACACAAGACCCTAAAAAACACACACACATTTTTTTCTTTGTTTTGTCTTTTTCACACATACAAACACACATGTTAGGTTTGGTTTGGTTCAGTTAGTTTAGGTAAGGTGTTGGGTGGAGATAAGCAGGTGTGTGTGTGTGTGTGTGTGTGTGTGTGTGTGTTTCTTTATTTTTCAGTAAAGCCTTTTAATTAACTTGATTTTACACGTTTAATGGAGTATTTTTTGGGTACCTCTTATCTGAAAGTCCATTTTGAAAGCCTTGTCTTTGTATTTCCCTTCAGGTTAAGTTAGGTGTTGCGTGGTGATAAGCAGGTATGTGTGTGTGTGTGTGTGTGTGTGTGTGTGTGTGTGTGTGTGTGTGTGTGTGTTGTCTTTTCAAACACCTCTATTTTCTCCCCAATTCCTTTCACCAATCCTTTGTCTTTCCTATCACTCTAAATTAACCCTTATTTCTTTATCCTTTTTGTCTCTTCAAACCTCTCTCTATTTTCTTCCCAATTCCTTTCCTATCACTCTAAATTAACCCTTATTTTTAACCCTTTCTGTGTCTTCCATACTCTTTCTCTTTCTCTTCTTTTTTTTCTCTTCCATACTCTCTTTTCTTCGTCTTCCTTCTCTTTCATACCTCTCTCTCTTCTTCCTTGCAAACACACACACAAATACTTCTCTTCCTCTTCTCTTTTCTTCTTCTTCTTCCTCTTCCTTCTCTTCCAAACCTCTCTCTCTCCTTCCTTGCAAACTCCTCTTACCTTCCCTGTCAAACACACACATACACACACTTTTGAGAGACACTAAAAATATATTGTCTTTCTCCCTATCTCCCTCCACTCCCTCGCCTTCCAGTCTTACCGAGGGGAGTCCCAGCAGGGCATGTGGCGTGGTGGGGGCGGAGGAGAGCATCACAGCCCCCACAGTGTCCCCAAAGACTGACACATGAGCCTCGTCTGACCCCGGCACAAGCCCCTCTGAAGTGTTGACGTCCAGGAAGGTGAAGAAGTAAGCGCGATTGTTGAGGTCGAGAAGTACTGAGGTGTGGTGCTCCTGGACTGCTCCCTGGGGCTGTGGGGATGGTATAAGTTAGTGGTGTTAGTGGTGGTGTTATGGTGTTATTGGTGAGGATCTGTAGGTGGGAGGGTAGTAGAAGTTATGATTTTTTGAAATGGGGTATATTTTATAAGTTTTTATGAACAAATTGTCTTTCTTTTTTTTCCTCTCTCTTTATCTATTAATTATCTATCGTATCTATTTAACTATCTTCTCTACTACATCATCTATTAATTCAAAACACTTCCTCTTCCTCTTCATCCTCTTTTTTTATCAACAAATTATCTTTCTTTTTCCCTCTTCTCTCTCTATCTATTCATTATCTATTTCCCTCTATCTAACTATCTTCTCTACTACATCATCTATTAATTCAAAACACTTCCTCTTCCTCCTCATCTTCTTTTTTTTTATCAACAAATTGTCTTCTTCTCTCTCTATCTATACATTATTTATCTTCTCTATCTAACTATCTTCTCTACTACATCATCTATTAATTCAAAACACTTCCTCTTCCTCTTCCTTCTCTTCTCTTCCTTACTCAACTAAACACACAAAACACAAACACACAAATACACAGATTTCTTCCTCTTCCTTATTCACCAAACACTTCCTTTTTTATTCCTTCCTTATGCACCTAACACCTCTTTCCTCCTCCTCCTCCTCTTCCTCTCCTTCTTGTCTTCCTTACTCCTAAAACATCACACACACATACACATCCTCCTCCTCCTTTTCTCTTCCTCATTCACCAATCATACAAATCCTCCTCCTCCTCCTCCTCTTCTTCCTTACCTCCACCAGTATCTTCACCTCCTTCTGTATCTTCCTATCCGGCAGCGAGGCCTGGACCAGCACCTTCACTTCCCCCAGCCTGACGGGAGCTATGGGGAGGTAGAGGGTGTGTGCGTCGCCAGCCTCCACCCACACCCGATGCTCATGTTCTCCACTTACCATGCGGCTTTCACGACCCTGAGTCCTGGGGTGAGGCTGGGGAGAGAGAGAGAGGTGAGGGGTTGTGTTGAGAGAGAGTTGACGGGTTGTGTTGAGAGAGAGAGAGAGAGAGAGAGAGAGAGAGAGAGAGAGGGATTGTGAAGGGAGAAAGGGAAAGGTGAGGTTTTGTAGTAAGGCTGTGTGTGAGAGAGAGAGAGAGAGAGGGGTGAGAGGTTGTGGTGATTGTGAGAGAGGTAAAGGATTGTGAAGAGAAAAGAGAGACATAAACACACACACACACACACACATCAGCAGTAACTCAAACAAAACAAGACCAACACACATCAAGAGCAATTCAAACACACTCAAACAAACACACCTACAAGAATTCACACACAAACACACACACACAGCAGTAAATCACACAAAAGGAGACAAACACACAAGTAGCAATTCAAACACTAACACACACACACACACCAGCAGTAAATCACACAAAAGGAGACAAACACATTAGTAACAATTCAAACAAACACACACACCCACAGACCACCACACACCTGCAGGAAAGCCTTGACGTCCACAAACTTGTAATCCGCGCTGTTAGCCAGGACCACCACAGCACTCACTCTGTCCATCCCGTGGTTCACAGCCGTCACGCGGACTCCAATCTGTGTGGCGACAATGTTTTTTATTTGTGACGATGGCAATAAGTGTCTCGTTTTGTTTGTTATAAGATGGATACTGAAATACTGTTAATGGTAATGTAGTTAAGTGGTTCCAAAATATACTGACTTGTAGCAATGGTAATGACAGTTTTTTATTTCCTTGTTACCAGATGCATACTGAAATAATAAATAAATAAATAATGGTGACAAATGTACTTAAGTGATCTCAAATATACTGAAACATTCCTAATACACAAAATAAGGCATAGTTAAGTCTTACCAAATACAGCAAAATCTTTCTTTGTACACATATAATGTAAAAACCTCCTCAAATTAACACAAAAAAATGAAATATGGCTTAACCATTCAAAAATTCAACCTAACATTCCCCTCAAAATTAACACAATTCTAAACTTAAACATGAATACTTGAAAACCCACACAAACATAAAAAAAAACCTTAATAAACACAATAAAACCTTCCCAACCATAACTATAACCTTCTCAACTTAAACACTCAAAAACATAAACATTAATAAAACCCCTTCACAAACACAATAAAACCTCAAAAAACCATTATACACTTCACCTAAACACACACAAACATTAAAAACCCACACAAACATAAAAAAACCTTCACAAACATAACCCCCCCTAAAAACAACAACAAACCTAACCTAAACCCTTCTAAACAACCCTAACCACTAACAAACCCTTCACAAACACAATAAAACCTCAAAAAACAATCATACACTTAACCTAAACACACACAAACATTAAAAAAACCCAACAAACATAAAAATCACCTTCACAAACACAACAAAACACCCCAAAACAACAACAAACCTAACCTAAACCCTTCTAAACCCCCTAACCACTAACAAACCCTTCACAAACACAACAAAACCTCGAAAAACAATTATACACTTAACCTAAACACACACAAACTTTAAAAAACTCCACACAAACATAAAAATACACCTTCACAAACAAAACAAAACACCCCAAAAACAACTACAAACCAAACCACACACACACACTAACAAACCCTTCACAAACACAATAAAACCTCAAAAAACAATCATAAACTTCACCTAAACACACACAAACATTAAAAAAAACCACACAAACATAAAAATCACCTTCACAAACACAACCCCCCCAAAACAACAACAAACCAAACTTAAACCCTTCAAAACCCCCTAACCATTAACAAACCCTTCACAAACACAATAAAACATTAAAAAACACACACAAACATTAAAAAACACACACAAACATTAAAAACACACACAAACATAAAAATCACCTTCACAAACACAACAAAACAACAACAAACCTAACCTAAACCCTTCTAAACCCCCTAAACATTAACAACCCCCACACCACCCACCTGTTCCCACAACCCCACTCTAGAAGGCGCCTCCACAGCCATCCAGAACCCCACAGAACCCTTCCACTCCACCGGCTGGGGTAGGATGGTCATGCCCTGCTGTGGGTGGAGGCTGAAGGCGGAGAGGGCAAGGTGGACCGAACCATAGGGAATAGGAACGGAGAAGGTGTAAGTCCCTGTTTCCTCCACCACCACCTCCCGCCACACCCAGGGCTCAGCGTAGTGGCGCGACAGGCGGCTGGTGCGGTGCTGGCGGTACAGGGCCAGGTCCTTTTCTTCCTTGTGTGGGCCTGTGGGTTAGGTTAGGTTAGGTTAGTGTTAGGTTAGTGTGGGGTTAGGTTAGGTTAGGTTAGGTTAGTGTGGGTTAGGTTGGGTTAGGTTACGTTGGGTTAGTGTGGGGTTAGGTTAGGTTAGTGTGGGTTAGGTTAGGTTAGTGTGGGGTTAGGTTGGGTTAGTGTGGGGTTAGGTTAGGTTAGGTTAGTGTCAGTAGAGAGATGCGTTTTGCTTTTTGTGTTTTTCTGAGCAACTGTTTCCTTCATACAGCACACGAAATGAGTATAGTTTTGTCTAGTAGCAATATACATAAATTAAAACATATTTGAGGAGCATTAAGTGAATAAAAATGCACAAGAATGTGAATTAACCCAAATGCAGCATAACTTACATCCTTTTTTTATCTAATAGCAATATATATCAATTCAACCTCACTTCAAGAACACTAAGCAGATAAAACACACTACAACACAAAAAAAACGCAAAAATACAGCAAAACACAGCACACCTCACTCATATGTTGACTTAACCTCATTTCAAACAGATAAAAAACACACACTAAAATATAAACCTTATGGCAAAAACAGCAAAACACAGCATCCCTTCTCATCTAATAGCAATATACGTTAACTTAACCTCATTTGAAGCCAATAAAAAACACACTAACATAAACAAACAGCAAAAAACACAGCAAAACACAGCATCTCTTTTCATCTAATAGCAATATATGTTGACTTAACCTCATTTCAAGCAGATAAAAAACACACTAACATAAATAAACAGCAAAAAACACAGCAAAACACAGCATAATTCACATCCTTTCTTATCTAATAGCAATATATATCAATCTAACCTCATTTCAAGAACACTAAGCAAATAAAACACTGAAAAAACCCAACAAACAGCAAAAACCACAGCAAAACACAGCACAACTTACATCCCTTCTCGTCCACCCTATCCTGACAGTCAGCCTTGCCATCACAGCGCTCCACAGCAGTGTAGCAGCCCCCCAGCAGGCACTGACCCCTGTGGCCCCCCCCGGCACTGCACACGTTCCCCAGGGTCGGCACAGGGCCATCCGACAGCACCAGCAGGTCAGCGTATCTGTGGAGAGGAGGTCAGGTCAGGTCAGAGAGAGAGAGAGAGAGAGAGAGAGAGAGAGAGAGAGAACACTAACACAAATAGAAATATAAATACACACATATACACGCACACACACACACACACACATACAAACATAACATAACACAGACATATATATTGTTACGAACCCATGTATGGGGGGTAGCCGTGGCCGTGGGTATGTGTGTATGTATGTGCGTGGTGGGCGTGAGAGTAGACAAAGAAGCAACGGGTCTGGGACGGGAAGGAGAGAGACAGGCGTATCGGAGCGAGGCAGATTGGAATGTTGACGATTCAGCAAATAGTTTCTGCCGCCGCCCGGCGACAGGCAGTGAGGGGAGAGAGCAGAGAGAGGAGAGAGTTGGGGCCCAGTGAGGAGGACAGAGGGAAGAGCTGCCTGGTTTCCCCTCGTTCCTGGACAGATATACTCTGACTGCCATGTAATTGTGCCTGTGGGTTGGCAGTGTGTGTGCCTAGTTGACATTGTGGAAGCCTGCTGGGAGGCCGTGAATGAGGTGTGAGGTGTGAGGAGGCCCGAGCTGCCGCCTTGCTGTGTCGTCTTGCTGAGCGCGCCTTTGTCATTGTGTGAGGCGTGTCACGGTCCCCCATGTTACCTGTAGTGCTTGCTGAGTAAACCAGCCAAAGTGAACTCAGTGTGTTTGCTTTGTCCCCCATTTTGAGCTGCTATAGGTACACTTCGCTACACTTGCCCATCCGAACCGTGTGGAAGTTACGCAACCCCCCCCTATGCCCTGTTGCCCTGCTTGTGCACCTGGGAGGCCTGTGTGAACCCTGTGGCCTGAGACGTGCTGCTGAGGGCAGAGAGAGGGTGTGAAGAAGAAGAAGAAAACAGGGGGGTGAACGTAACAATATATACACACACACACACATAGACAAGAACAAACACACACACCAAAAAGAAAGAAACAAACACACACACACACACACACACAAAAATAGAAACACACACACACACACACACACAAAGCAACAAAAATGCACACACAAAAAAATAAACACAGACACACAAACACACACACACACACAAACACAAGTACAAAACCAACACAAACTCACGTGAAAGTCGCATTAGGGTCAATACCAGGAGAAGTGCGTGGCAGATGTAGTATATTTTCTGGCAGACCATCCTGCGATACCCACCTCTGTTCTAAGGGCTCCTGTACCACCCTGCCTGAATCCCGAGCCATCTGATACAACACCTGGGGACGGAAGGGAGATGGTACACACTGACACCTCATTTCTGTCTTTCCTACACCCAAAAAACACTAAATTCTTACCCCTACCTCATTAAAACACCTCTAATTCTCCTTCTACACTCTTTAACACCACAAAACTACCCTCTAATCTAATCTAATCCTTTACACACACACCTACGAACCCTCACCTGTGCATGCGTCAAGTCATTTCTATCTTTCCTACACCCAAAAAACACTACATTCTCTTCCCTACATCATTAAAACACCTCTAATTCTCCTTATACACTCTTTAACACCACAAAACTACCCTCTAATCTAACCTAATCCTTTACACACACCTCTGAACCCTCACCTGTGCATGCGTCAAGTCATTTCTATCTTTCCTACACCCAAAAAACACTAAATTCTTTCCCCTACACCATTAAAACACCTCTAATTCTCCTTACACACTCTTTAAAACCACAAAACTACTCTCTAACCTAACCTAATCCTTTACACACACCTACAAACCCTCACCTGTGCATGCGTCAAGTCATTTCTATCTTTCCTACACCCAAAAAACACTACATTCTCTTCCCTACATCATTAAAACACCTCTAATTCTCTGTACACACTCTTTAACACCACAAAACTACCCTCTAATCTCATCTAATCCTTTACACACACCTACGAACCCTCACCTGTGCATGCGTCAAGTCATTTATATCTTTCCTACACCCAAAAAACACTACATTCCTTTCCTTACATCATTAAAACACCTCTAATTCTCTGTATACACTCTTTAACACCACAAAACTACCCTCTAATCTAATCTAATCCTTTACACACACCTTCGAACCCTCACCTGTGCATGCGTCAAGTCATTTCTATCTTTCCTACACCCAAAAAACACTACATTCTCTTCCCTACATCATTAAAACACCTCTAATTCTCCTTCTACACTCTTTAACACCACAAAACTACCCTCTAACCTAATCTAATCCTTTACACACACCTACGAACCCTCACCTGTGCATGTGTCACGTCATTTCTATCTTTCCTACACCTAAAAAACACTACATTCTCTTCCCTACATCATTAAAACACCTCTAATTCTCCTTCTACACTCTTTAACACCACAAAACTACTCTCTAATCTAATCTAATCCTTCACACACACCTCTGAACCCTCACCTGTGCATGCGTCAAGTCATTTCTATCTTTCCTACATCATTAAAACACCTCTAATTCTCCTTCTACACTCTTTAACACCACAAAACTACTCTCTAACCTAATCTAATCCTTCACACACACCTCTGAACCCTCACCTGTGCATGCGTCAAGTCATTTCCAGCCTGCATACTGTACGACTCCCAGTGTGTGCCAGCCAGAGCCACCCTACTGCCAGGAAGAGCCATCACTGTCACTTTCAACTTGTGCTGGTCTCTGGGGTCCTGGCGGAGGTCGACGTGCAGCCCCTTGCGAGTCAGGGCGTCCACTGGGAAGGTGAGGGCGTCAGCTACCAGGCTCTCGTCGCGGCCTATGGTGTACACGACGACTGTGGCCACTCCTGCGACTTCTGGGGTTAGTGGTAGAGGGAAGGTCTTGAGGGAAGCCTGTGGGGAGGGAGAGAGAGATGTATTTAAGGTTGGGAAGGTGAAGGTGGTGTTGGAGAGAGAGACTTTTACTGTTTTTTGAAGTAAGATGGGAGTTTGGTCAAGGAAAAAATACAAGATGGTGTTGGAGAGAGATACTTTAACTGTTTTTTTAAGTAAGATTTGGTCAAGGAAAAAATTTAAGGTGGTGTTGGAGAGAGAGACTTTTTACTGTTTTTTGAAGTAAGAAGGAAGTTTAGTCAAGGAAAAAATAAAACGTACTCTCTTTCCCCCCTCCTCCTTCTCCTGGCCAAAAAATTAATGCCCCCCCCCACCACCTCACCTCCATGGTCTGCTGGCCGGCCTCTATCACCATCCCCTTGCTGAGGAGAATGTAGCGGAAGCGATCCAGGTAATAGTTGCTGCGGACGTGTAGAATGACATACTCCCCGACCTGGTGACAAAAATACACATATACAAACATGACATAATTATAAACCAACAAAAATACACACACAAACACATACACACAAAAAATAAACATACACACACACATACAAACCAAGATAAATACACACACACACATACGTACAAACCAACACAAACTCGCGTGGAAGTCGTGTTAAGGTATGGTAATGTTAAGGTTAGGTAATGTTTAAGTTGGATTGGGATTGAGACTGAGAAAGAAGTGAACAACAGAAGAGATTATAAGTTTAGGTTAGGTTAGGTTTAAGTTGGATTAAGACTGATAAAGAAAGAAGAGAACGATAGATGAGAGGAGGAGGAGGAGGAGGAGGAGAAAAAGAAGAGGAAGAAGAAGAGGAAGAAGAAAAAGAAGAAGAAAAAGAAGAAGAAAAAAGAAATAGACAATACACATCACAAAAGACACACACAAAAAACAAAAAAAACAGACAACAACAACAACAACAACAACAACAACAACAACACACACACACACAGAATACCTTAGGCGCCCTGGTACTGGTGGTGACTTGCAGGTGGTGTCCTCGCGGTGAATGGTGAGCAACAGTGACCAGAGATGTCCTAGTTCTCCCGCCCGCAGCATCCTTCAGCTCAGCATCCAGGTACAGCGACTCCACCTGCGCTGCGAGCTCTGGGTCTGCTGTGGAGGGGGGAGGGAGGGAGTGTTAGAATGCTGTGGTGGTGGTAGTGTGGTGGTGGTGATGTTGTGATGGTGGTGTGGTTAAGTTAGTGATGCTGTGGTGGTGCTGTGGTGTGGTTAGGTTAGTGGTGCTGTGGTGGTGGTGGTGTGGTTAGGTTAGTGATGCTGTGGTGGTGGTGGTGGTGTGGTTAAGTTAGTGATGCTGTGGTGGTGGTGGTGGTGTGGTTAAGTTAGTGATGCTGTGGTGGTGGTGATGCTGTGATGGTTAGTGATGCTGTGGTGGTGGTGATGCTGTGATGGTTAGTGATGCTGTGGTGGTGGTGATGTTGTGGTGGTGATGCTGTGGTGGTGGTGATGCTGTGGTGGTGGTGATGCTGTGGTGGTGGTGATGCTGCGGTGGTGGTGATGCTGTGATGGTTAGTGATACTGTGATGGTTAGTGATGCTGTGGTGGTGGTGATGCTGTGGTGGTGGTGATGCTGTTATGGTTAGTGATGCTGTGATGGTGGTGATGCTGTGATTGTTGTGATGCTGTGATGGTGGTGATGCTGTAGTGGTTAGTGATGCTGTGGTGGTGGTGATGCATTAGTGGTGGTGATGCTGTGGTGGTGGTGATGTTGTAGTGATGATGCTGTGGTTCTTGTGATGCTGTGGTGATGGTGATGCTGTGGTGGTGGTGATGCTGTGGTGGTTAGTGATGCTGTGGTGGTGGTGATGATGTGGTGGTGATGCTGTGATGGTTAGTAATGCTGTGGTGTTGATAGGAAAGGTGTGGAGGGGGTAGAAAGGGGTGTTACAATGCTATGAGGAAAGAAAGGATTCAAATACACATCTCGATACGCGTTCAGTTTGATATGACTTTTGTATGAGTTTCTTTGTAGTTTGATTTGCGAGTGATATTACTGAAAACGTCTAAATATCTACACTCATTAACTCTTGTATGGTCTGTTTTCATTTGGCTAGTCTGGTAACACACACTTCACAGAGGCTGGGCAAACTATCAAGGCATAATCAAACAACACAATAGCAAACCAGAAACGTAAATAAATGAAAGATAACGATTTAATTGATGTTTGCCACGACCAGATAACTACTTCATTGATGTTTACCAGGACTAAACACGGTAGAAGATAACTATTTCATTGATAACAGGACTAAACACAATATAAGATAACTATTTCATTTAAAACAGGACTAAACCACCATTATAAACCTCACATATTTCACTCAAAAGGCAATATAACACATTTTAAAGAGTATAGGTGATATTTCAACACTACAAAGGGAGGGTTATAAATTGAAATAGTAAAGAATATATAGAGTTCAAAATACGTGAAAGCTATAACTACAGTGACAGATAAACATGAATTACCACACCTAAGACACAGACACACCCACCCCAATGAAAAAAAAAAAAAATAAATAAATAAATGAATAAATAAATAAATAAATAAAAATGCAAAAAATAGGAAAATAAACCCGAAATAACAACTTTACACAACCCAATTGAAAAAAAACACAAATAACAAAAATAAACCAAAATAAAAACTTTAACACCACCCTCAAACAACAACAAAATAAATAATAATAAAAATAATAATAAGCACCCCCTATACCACACACTAACAAAATAAAATAAAATAAATAAATTAACACCCCTATACCACTACACAAAGACACTGAGACACCCATAAATAAATAAATAAATAAACACCCCTACACCACTACACAAAGACACTGAGACACCATAAATAAATAAATAAATAAACACCCCTACACCACTACACAAAGACACTGACACACCCATAAATAAATAAATAAATAAATAAACACCCCTATACCACTACACAAAGACACTGACACACCCATAAATAAATAAATAAATAAACACCCCTATACCACTACACAAAGACACTGACACACCCATAAATAAATAAATAAATAAACACCCCTATACCACTACACAAAGACACTGAGACACCCATAAATAAATAAATGAATAAACACCCCTATACCACTACACAAAGACACTGAGACACCCATAAATAAATAAATAAATAAACACCCCTATACCACTACACAAAGACACTGAGACACCATAAATAAATAAATAAATAAATAAACACCCCTACACCACTACACAAAGACACTGACACACCCATAAATAAATAAATGAATTAACACCCCTATACCACTACACAAAGACACAGAGACACCCACCCAGCTCCACATGAACATCAATTTCAGCTTCCCACAGTGCGTATTTGGCGTGTGTCATTTTAACGGTGCGGGAGTGCAGTTTGTGTCTCTTCCCCGTCACCAAGCGGACTTCGGGGGACACCAGCAGGCGGTGACGGTGAAGGCGCCACTCAGGAACACGCGACCCGTCATACTGCGTGGCTGTCAGCTGAGAGAGGGAGAGAGAGAGGGGGGGGGGGGAAGTAGATAGAGAACAATGATTAATTACCCCTAAATATCCTCAAATTAGACGAAGAAAACGTAAATTCATGGAAAAAAAAATAATGGTATACCCACATTATATCTCAAAACATCCCAAAACACACAAAAAATACGCTTAAACAGAAAAATAACGAAATACACACAATACACCCTAAAACATCCCAAAATATCTCAAAACCACTAAAAATACGCTTATATATAGAAAAAATAACTGAATACTCACAATATACTCCCCCAAATCACACACACACACAAAAAAAAAAAAAAAACACACATTTAAACAGAGAAAAGAGAACTAAATACCCACAATAGATCCCCAAAAAATCCCAAATCACGTATATTCATAGAAAAAATCACAGGTACATACCAAACACACACTTAGAAACCCCAAACATACTTAAACACCCCCAAACACACTTAAACAAGCCCCAAACACACTAAAACCACCCAAACACACACACACACACACACACACACACACACACACACACACACTTACATAAAACCTGAAGGGCATAGCTGGTCTCAACACACATAAACCCCCCCTCCCCCCAAAAAGAATAAATAAATAAATAATAAATCACATAAACACACCAAACACACACTTAAACACAATAAAAACATATATAACCCCCCC